>CM031239.1:135987548-136232548 GCA_018340775.1 Taxus wallichiana var. yunnanensis | reverse complement strand
TCTGTCAAGAAATTAAGTGAAAGATATAAAAGTATAAAAGAAATATAAATACTTATTATAAGTCATGAAACGATTTGAATAAGAAACAAGACAAGAAGGTGGACTGTCTCAGGTGAGATAATAAAAAATAGAGATATGAGGTTCATAATACAATCAAGAGACTATCATGACACCTTAAACCATTTACAATAAGTAATTTAGGGATCAAAAGGGGTGTATCAAGAGTCTTGAAGGTGTCGGAGGAAGGGAATCCTCTTAAGTAAGTCTCAATAAACCTTATTTCCAAGTCAGGTCATAACAACTTTTCAGACCTATAAAAGTGTAAAATCACATGATATTGGTTGAGTGGAAGGATTAAACTTATATAAAGGAGGTTTAACTAAGGTTTAAAGGATTTTAATTTAGGATTAATTGGGTTTCTAAATGGTCATAGGGCTCAAAAGGATTGAAGTGAGAGTTTTGAACTATTTTCTTATATATGCTTACTTGACTATGCAAATAACAAGTCTAAAGGATGGAAAAATAACATATTGAGTTTTGTTTACCCAAAATGATCCTTGTGAGTAGTAAAGATTGAGGTAAGTTAGGGAATAAGATAAGGATAAAACAATTTTAATAAGCTAGGTTTGACTAGGATATTGAAGGAATTTGACATCAATAAACATGTATAGTCCTAAACACTAAAGCTGGGACAATCAAGTTTCCTAATTAAAGAAGTAGCTGTCTCAGAAATTTTTCTAGAAGAATATATATTTTCATGGGATTTGGTGGGACCAATATTCATTCCTTGAGGAATGTGATAAGTTTCATAGAAGCCACAATTAAGCCAAATTGTCCTTGACTGCCTTGCACAATACAATCTTTTGAGAAAGCAATAAAAGCTAGTTAACAAAAGGAAAAGAGTGTATTAAAGGAGTAAATAAATTTGTTAAGAGGGTGAGGTTACATGGTTATAATTATTATGTGAAAATGAAATATTGAGATAACCACTAATTGAGAAGCATTTAAAAATTGTCTTGCTACAGTCAAAGAGAGAGTCTTTAAAGAAGTGAGGACCAAACAAGTGAAAGGTAGTGACTTAAAGAACTACCCAAAGGAGTGTATAGTAAGACTAATGGAGAGGTGTAAATGAGGAGATTGAGTTACATTACACATTCAGATGAAACCTATAAGGTGTCAAAACAGAGTAAGGCATAGTAAGTGCTTAGGGAAAGCCTTGTCTAGAGAGACAAGACTTGAGAAATTGGTGTGAAAGGAGATAAAAGGAGTATTAAATAATAAGGAGGATTTGAATGATACTGTTATAAGGGATTTAAGAATTTTGAGTGATTGAAATGATCCAAGGAAACAAAACCCTAAGAAATGGCATGAAAGCCTAGTTAGGCTTAAGGGAGACCTAGAAACATGCAAGAAATTTTGCTAGGAGATATTGGCAAAAGTGAGCTAGACCATGAAAATTTTCTCAAATCACAAATGAAATAATGGGTTTCCAAATATATTTCCTTCCACCTTTGAATGATAATTTATGGATTATTATGGACATGGATATTTGCAATAAATAAGGGCTAATTGGGTTAGTGAGTAAAAATAGTAAAAGGGGTATGAAAGGAAATAGGTAAAGAATTGATGGATGAAACTTTGTAGGGTGGATTATGGGATAAATGGGTCCTTAAAAAGTTTAACAATGAGGCTTGATTCAGATAAATGTGGATTTTATGCTCAAAAATGCAAATTTGAAGGGCTAGAAGAAGTAGTGAGGTCTAAAAGGAGATAGAGAGAAAGTGAAGTCTTGTGACTTATTCACGCACATGGACATTGTTGTTTGGTGAAATAGGAAAAGCTGTGAAGTTATTTCAAGATTTAATTCAGTTGTATATAGTTCTTGTTGATGAAATGTAATATTTTGGCTTTGAGAAAAAGTGAAAAATTGTGTGGTTTTTGGATCTGCTTTCAAATGACTATTCTAACTTGTGATGGTTGTTGCTTTTCATTATCCTCTACATCAATGTATTCATAAATAACATATTCTATGTAAACCCAGAACAAGATACACAAAGATGAACCCATTTACAGTATTTTTAGAAAACCCATTTGAGAAACGTTTTCTTTTAAGATTTTGACAAACTTTTAAAAGATCCCGATTAAACCAGGTAAGGAAAACCCCATAACATTATGTTATTTTACAATGTAACAATGATAAGGTAAGTTAGAAATTCATTCTTGTAGTCCTTAGTGTTTTATGTAACTTTTCATCAAGTTTCCTCTGAGATTACCAAAAATTGAACCAAAAAAGCCTCAAATGGATCTCCTAATTTAAATGATTTAAATTCAATTGCTCACAAAATACCATCATGTTATTTTTAATGACAATCTATTAAAATATACAATAATATATACAAGCTCCTCAATCCTTCATGCATAGCTCCAAAAGGAGATCTTGAACAACAAAAATGTAATAAAAATAAAACTACATTGCATGCTAAAGCTTCTCTAAGAAGCTTCCCATTTCTCAAGGAATTAAATTCCATTTAATTTTAGTAGTTCCAGCTCATGACATGGGTGAACTTATCTCTATTTTCCCTCCAACTCACATGGTAGTTCAAGCGAGTGGTATAAGAAAAAAGCAAAACCATATAATTTACCAAGTTTGTACGGTGGTTGATGACAAGATTAATATCTCTTTTAAAAATATAAAAATGCCAAAGGTAAGGTCAATGAAAATTTAGTTAATCTAACTAAACAATTTCTTCACCACCCTTTACTATGGTAAATGATCATAATTAAAATAATATAATTTCTTGGGGGCTTAGAACCATAACACACAAACATGAACTTTTCCAAATTTGCATAACCATATCCATTTAATCATACAACTCTGCAAAGTTATATGGTTTGATACCTTTAGATAATGACATTTAACAATCAACATTGAATTATGGCTCGAGGATGATATAAAATAATTTAATTTCTCCTGATGCAGAGACCGTTATTTTCCATCATTTTTATTCTCAAACAAGGAAGTCAAGTTGTTATTCATTTACCTTGTCACCGATGAAGAACCTTTTTGAACAATAATGAAGATCACTATTAATGCCTTATAATCTATGACCAATATTGTTGTTACGAAAAGGTGGTCATTTGAAACATTAAGACAATAATAATTATTTCCAAGCACCTTTGAAATAATGTAAAGTACAACCAAATAACAAATTTGTCAAACATTACGAAATTGTCACATCTGACTAAAAAGTGGTGTTCAATCACCCAAGTCAAGTATGAGATAATAAAAATTGTGATCATTAAACAATTATGAAATGTGAGGTGAAATGTGCGGGTATGGTGCTGGATATACACCTACACACACATATATCAATTTTGGAAATATGCACATATGTATATCTATATACCCAACCTTATATGATTCTGATCATCTAACTTTCACAAATTATTTAATAACCCACAATTCATGTTTGTAACATAACAAAGTGAAAATATGGGGTGTGAAATTAAGCTTCCAAGGATGGATTTACAAAGGAATGGAATGCATTTTATAGTTGAGGGTGAGATCATGAGAAGTGGATCATAATTTGAATGAGCTCGAGGATCATAATTAAATTTCCTAAAATAGTAAGGATTTGGTAATGCGGTTTGCACCTTTACAAGGGTAAAGATAATTTTGATTTTTCATGGGAAGATAATTGTAAGTGAAAATTTACTTGCCCACAAATATAGGGTTCTAGAAGTGGAGTGGAGTGGAATGTGAGTAAATAAATAAGATTATTTAAATAATTAATTTATTAGTTATAAATTGTGAGAGTATAATTAACCATTTAATTAAATTAACTAAAGGGTGTTAGGAATTAATTTAATTAATTCCAAGGGCATGATAGAATTAAATTAATTAATTCTAAAGGGTAGGAGTATGTAATTAGAATTAATTTAATTAATTCTAAAGGGTTATGATTTAAATGATAGAATTAATTTAATTAATTCTAAAGGGATGTATTCTAGTAGGATATAATTAATTTAATTAATTCTAATGGGATGGAAATAGGCTAGAAATAGGTATGTATTTTTAGGGTGTCTACATTTTCCCCTCTTTAAAGTGTTATTATGAAGTAATAACATTTTAAAGATAATAGATACATGTAGACTTAGCGAGTGGAAGGAAGTGAAGAATTTGGATGCCCCAACAAGTAGAATGGTAAGGGAATGCCCCCTCAAGTGGGTGGGTGACATGAATAAATGGTAGACAAGCTGCTTGATAGGAAGAAGATAAAGAATTTGAAGAATGATGGAAGGGATTGTGCTCGTAGCATGATCGTTACTTGGATAGTGAAATTTAGAGAAAAATTATTTTGTTGTTGCAAAATAGAGTTGTCACCATTATTATGAAGGAATAAATATGTTTAACCTATTATGTGCATAAAATAAACACACATGCAACAAAGAAAAGATAAAAATGAAAAAAAACCTAATATACACCACAAAAATTTGCACTATGGTTATAAGGAAGTGAAGATGATAACGAAATACATGTAATTGGTCCAAAAACTAAGATCAACGATACAACACAAATTAAAAAAATACAATTAGCTATGCCTCTAATACGTGCCACAAATATGATTAAGCAAATGTGATTTCCTCGAAGCACTAAACTTATGAAATGTATTAAGATAGGATCAAACCGAAGAGTAGAGTGATCTTAGATACTTTTAATGATACTCTTGTTGGATCTGCAATGAAAAGTGATCTAAGAGTTTGAAAAGGATAATTTCCCCTAAGTAATAAACTTAGGAATTACATGAGAGGGAATGAGAGTCAAAATTTCCCTAGGTGAAGTTATATTGTGAAGGAAACAATGTATCATGATAGCCATAATATTAGAACAATTACTATGGGAGTGGATAAAATTTTGATTTTATCAAGATTGCGTTGAGTTGTTGAAGTTTTGAAAATTTTGTAATTTTTAAGATTTTTGTTTAATTTTTATTTTTTTATTTGTAATTTTTATAGTTTTGTGATTTTTTAGAATATATATGATTTTTTTAAAAATATTTGATTTAAAAGAGGGAAGCAAACGAGTGTGTTTGGTACATGAGATTTACCCCAAAAAAACATTGGTGTGCCCAAAGAGATGAAATTAATGGAAGAAAATGCCCTCACAAATGAGTGAGCATCGCGACAGAACACTATTCAATTGCGTGAGAGAAGAGAGAGAGAAGCCATAAAAAAACATTTAGAGTAACGATGAAGAAAATTTATTGTTCTTGGTCATAAAGGCCAAATTTAGAAGAATTAGGGTTGAAAAGGGTATAAGTATATGGGTTGGAGGTTTAATAATCATCGTGACCCATTTGTGCTTATAGATTATTTGTGTCCTTTGAGCTATGAGATTTTATAGACATGGCTTGTTGAGTGAAGAGGAAACATTGTGAAAATTGCATTCAAGAGTTTGGGAAGAGGCCACACGAGGGTCACTTGGTGAGCAACTCTTAAAAATATAAATTTTGGATGCATTTATTACTAGTTTTTAGTATAAGAAAAGTGAGTTTTAACGCTAGCACATGCACTTGAGTGCGCTAGCGTATCCCAAGGAATGCACTAGCATTTAAGTGTACATGTTAGCGTATAAATAAGAGCATCAACATTAAAATAGGAATGTTCTAACGTGTTAAACATGCTAGTGTCATTGTAGGAGCACGAGCATTGAAGTGAGTGTTCTAGCGTTTAACTAGGTGTGCTAACGTAGAAGTGCATGCTCTAGTGTAACAAAGGGTGCATTATCATAATAGAGGGTATGCTAGCATAAAAAGGTGTTTTTAGAAAAAAAATGAGAAGGTTAGGATAGAGGAAAATTAGTTCTAATTGTGTTGTGTAATGATTTACATGAGAGACCACGATCTTTGGACGTGCAAGAATGTCACGACTGACTACAGTCATTTAAGAGGAGATTTACATGGAATTAATAACAAAAGTTGATCGCATTATTAGAGGTGATGGGGTTGACCTCTATTGCACAACAACCACATATCATCTCGAGATCATTTTCCATTGATTACAATTTGGATGAGATATGACATAGTGAGAGTCAAACATTTAGATTGCTGATGGGAGAGATGCTAGTTACGTTGGAGGATGTGTATCTATTAAACACTGCAAAATTATATAAAAAACACCGAATATAATTATATTCAATTTAGAAATCATTCGGGATGTTATTTCAATATAGAAGATTACAATATATAGATTGATAGTCTCCTAAAAAGGATGAGTCAACATGATCTCCTAGAGTCTCTTTATCTCACACAAATATCTCTAACAATTCCTAGTATCTCTCAACCTTATCTATGAGTTGTATATGACAACTCATTATTGCACACACATAGATTTATCTAATGTTCACAATAAATAAACTATTCCTAACGGTATCACATCTTGTAGGTGCCAATATAAGGTATCCTTTTGGAGTTTGATGGAGATATTATAAGGCACATATGGGACCTATTTTGGTTAGAGGACATACCTCGAGAGGGGATGACGGTGCACCTATACGAGTGCATGGATGACAACATGATAGCTCGACTACCGATATACTTGATGGCTCTTATCAGCGACTATTTTCTACCTAATAAGACGGGACACACTTTTAGTTAGGGTTGATAGGTGTTTTGATACAACTTATGGAGGGAGAGGTCTACACATAAGGTCGGTGTATCCTCATGCATTTATACATATATTTTCATCTAATTGTATATAGAGGTATGTAGAGTCTTAGTACAACCACTCTACCTCATATATGGGGATGGTATCATATCATGATTAGCTAACCAGATTGGAATTTTTTGAGACAAGTAGCCTAATGAGCCCTCATACTTTGTATAAGAGAAAATAGGAATAGGTCATAGGGGTCACATGGGGGACATTGCTTTTTATCGGTGGGTGTTTAAGGACCTAAAACTCCATATGGTGACTTAGAGACCATACAAGTTATATCAGTGGGAAAAAAATGACATAGAGGTACTGTGCACAACGAAGGTAGAACACTTTATCATTGGAAGGAACAATCACATTATAAATATATACAAGGTGGATAGGGTGTAGAGATAGTTCGAGTTAGACATGATATCATAGGTCTTGATCACTAGTACACACCGGTGGCACGGGAGACAATATAATTTAGGAAGTGAGTTAGAGGATGAGTTGAGGTAGAGTTTATTTAGTGTCATTTGATATGCATTTGCATTGTATACAACAATCATGCCTGGAAAAATTACTATTCCACGGTAGCCATAAACGTGGGAATAACGGTAGCGGTAATGGACGAGCTACAATAGAGAAGGGATAGAGTTAGAATGGGTCGGGAAAAGGTAGAGGCACATGTGCAAGGCCATGATATATATATTCCACAATTTTGGGTGGCTTAGGGGCTATAGGTACATATACATGTTCCATAGATACCATAGGTGCACGTGGTTCACATGCCAAGATACATGTAGTAAAGGTGTAGGAAACATAAATTTATATGGATTATGTGGCACAACTATGTGTACAAGAAATTCTAGGTCATATATCCCAGATACCAAGATAGATGCCACATCGGTTCCAACACAAATGCCAGTGTAGGTGCCATTATATATATGTAGATACTAATAAAGTACACTTATAAATGTAACCATCACTGCAGATACTACTTAGTCTAGGTTTTGGGGTTATAGAGGGAGGAAATGGAGGAGCGGGAGGACAAGTATTATTATAGGTACCATATTTAAGATTACTAGGTGGGCCATGAGTGAATACATTACAAGCATAGAGGGATATAGTTGTATTACAAGGCGATGTTACATTCATCACTTTGTCCATACCCTCAAGAGATAATTGGACTAGATGGTGGTCAAGCAGGACAACCTGAGACAACAGCTGCAATAGAGGGCTACTAAGAGAGAGATGAACTGGGTATATAGTTACACTAGTTTACAATGGAATGAGATGCTATATACCATGTGGTGATAATGAGTATAAACGACGTGTTACCGGAGCTTGTTGCTGATTTTAGAAAGTCAAGGTATTATAGATAATTGTATGAGGCAACTATTATCACAAAAAGTAGCACCCTAGGATTTTCTCATTACAGATCTAGACTTTTTTCTAACACGGGTCTGTCTCCAAGTTGTAGGACTTGCAAAATATGAAAAACCTCCGAGAGAAGGTTGGTTCCTCTACCTAAATCTAATGCTAAAACTACCTTTAAAGAAGGAAATGAATCTAACTAATACTAACATACACATTCCAAGGGACCATGGTTAGAGAGGGTGAGAAGGATACAAAAAGGGAAATCCTAATCTAAAAGGTGGTAATAACACTAGAATAAGGGTGAATCACTCTCCATAAGGGGAAGGAAAGAGAGAAAACATGGGAGAGATGGAAGAAATATGTGCCATAGACAAGGAACATGTAGAATAAAATTTCCCACACATTGAAAACAAAAAAATAATGGAAAATTCAAGTAGGAAATATACACAACATGCAAAAAAATGGAATAGAGAGGTAAGAATGCAAATAAAATGAGCTAGGACAAACAAATGTGCCACAATTTTTTTATTTCTTTAAATATGCACAAACTATTAAATTCATGGAAGAAGGAGAGAATATATTTCAGAGACCAAATTAGAGGTTTGGAACTCATGAGAAGTCGACCAAAATTTTGGTATGGTTCCATTACAACAAAGAGTGATATCTTTCCAAAAGAAATATTTTTACAATATATATATATATATATATATATATATATATATATATATATATATATGTATATGTATGTGTATATGTATATGTATATGTGTATATATATATGTATATATATATATATATATATAAGAAGGGCACATATTTTTCAACTTTTAACCACCAACAATCTACATTGAATTCTCTTGTAAAGCACATGGGCACCCTATAAGGCCATTCCTATGTCCATTTTGTCTTACGAAGGAGATGGAATCCATACTTCATTAATTTTGGTGGTTGAGAGTGAGATTTGATATTTTTTATGCTATGAATGTCCTCTCTCCATCTGAAAGCATATTTTCCATTTTTACCCACAAAACCTCATCAATTTTTGATTTTCTTACTACCAACATGAAGAGAAGGATGAGAGATTTCTAACAATACCAATTTTATTAAATTTGGAGCTCTGGAGTAAAAGTTATGGCCATTTGAATATTTTCATGTGGGGATGAAAAAAGTGTGACACATGATGACATTTGATTGGATCGGGATTACCTCGGCATATGTGTGTGCATTGAACATATGTATGTTCCATTATTAAATGTGAGCTAATAAGAAAACTCCACATACCTTCATAGTTTCATAATGTTATTTTAATATATCAATCCTGCGAAGCATGATCCAATAGGAAAGCTCCACATACCTTCACAAAGTGTCGATTTTTGATAACCCTAACCGATCACCATGAAGCATGAGCCAATAGAAAAACTCCATACACCTTCATAGTGTTAGATTTTTGATAACCCTAATTGATCACCGTAAAACATGAGCCAATGAGAAAGCTCCATGCTTCTCACAATGTTAGAGTGTTCTTAGCCCTTGACCGATAATCATGAAACATGAGCTAATGAGAAATATCCGTGCTCCTTGCAATGTCATAACTTTGATAACCCCTTCTAACCGCTGTGAAAACATGAGCCAATAGGAAAGCTCCACATGTTTTCATTTCATTGGTTATGCCTTTACATCACAAATTTTATCTAGGCGGACTTAAAACTATTAGCTCCATAGAAATACCACCATGCATCCTTGTTGACCTACCTGACCTCCTAAACCTAACTCCCTTATGAAATTTGGTTCATTCTGCAGACTTGAGGTCCATGAAATTCATATGCCTTAAAGAGTTCTGGAATGGTGACATGTGTCCACCGTCAGTCATTGATCTTGTGCCATCTATTATATTTGTGCTTCACCATGTGTCCTTTCTAACTACACTGACTTTGTTTGCCTCATTGCAGACCCAAAAATCTATCCACTTCAACTAATTTTGGGACATGAGGTCCTCTAGAACCAAAACCTTTAAGGAGAGACAAAATTCTACCATATGGCCTCTTTGCTTGATTCTTGGCATTGAAATTGACAACTAAATGAATGTCACACAACCTTTTAAATATAACTCACTAATCCTTTAAACCTTAACCTCCCACGGGTTTTAAATGCCAACATTTAGTGATTTGGAGAGGTGGAATTTGATAGCCATTTACACGCATTTTTCCCTTTAAAAATGGCTAATTATAGTTTAAACCTTGTTAAAGCCAAAATAACTTTGGGGGTATTTTGGGATAATAATTTGGCAACCTCACAAGGTAATCTACCTACTAGATTAGATCAGTGGCCTTTAGCAATCCATTGGGCATGGAGTCAAGCCCGAAAAATTGAAAAACTGATCTGAACTTTAATTTTTCTTACCCCTGAGCCTTATGAATCACTACATGGACTTAGTGCTGATTTGTGGAGATCTGAATGAAACTTTGAAACTACTCCAACTATTTGATTCCACCATGAAACCTACTCTTCCTTCCAAAATAGATTGTTCAAATAGTAACAAAAGGAAAAAAACTATGTACAAACATGAAAATCATACATGTTCTAAGTGGAAACATGTAGAGTTTGCACAAGAACTTATTTTACTAAAAAAGAAGCCTACCTACTCTACCCTAACCATAGGAAAAGGGAGATAAACAAAAATTGTTACATGTTGTGAGAAATAACATCCTTTCCTCAAGAAATAAGATGATGTGATCTATTTGGAAAAAAATCACATGGTGGGAATGAAAGCATGCCTTATACTCCATATTTCTTTAAAGTATCAGCTACAAAAATGATGAATACCTCCTCTAATTATTCTATATTTGGCTGGAGGTGTTGAAGATGACCTTTGGCACACTGTAACTCTTTCTCACGCTCTGAAATGAGCATGACTGGTTGAAACTATGAATTTGGCTCCAAGCTAGATGGATATCTAATTAGACAAGTGACCTTAACAACCAATGGAATGATCCTTGAAGTTTTCCCACCTCCTTTGAATTCAAATCCAAGAATGGAGCTACAAGGAGAACTTTCTTCATCATTAGAGATGCTTGCAAGCTGGTTTAAACCTTGTTATGTTGGGAAAAACAACTTTGTCTCTTCTATGATGACCTATGATTTTTCAATGGTGTTATCATTGTTTTCCTCCTTTTCCCCATCATCCATCATGAATTTTGAAATATCAAACTCATCCTTTTGTTCTTCATGAGGAATGATTTTAGTAGGCTCTTCTTGGATGTTCTCCTCCATGGTAGGTTAATCAAAAAAATTAGATTCTACAAAGGATGAAGGAAAAAATGGATATGAATTTTTACCATCAAAAGAAAGCAAGAAAATTTCTATGATCTCCTCTTCATCCAAGACCTATGAATATGAGTTTTTTCCTCCATATCTCATTAATGTGAAGTTAAATCAACATCCTCCAAGAATATGGTGCCATGATGCACACTACACTATGAACATAGAGATTTCTCATCATTTCTCCTTATTTTTACTCTTTTGTAAAATCAGACCCAACCTTTTGTTCTTCAGTCCTAACCTCTGTTGAAGGCTTAACCAATTGTGGCATCTGATTGGACTCAAATTTTGAAGCCTAATCCTTCAATTTTTTCACAAGTTCTTCTTTGTTGGGTTCTTTAACTTGCTACCCTCCTTGACTGATTTTATGATTTTTTTCTTCCCAAAATGGATTTGGGAATGCAAGAGGAGGTGTGGGATGGGTCTTAACATGATTTAGAATTTTTTTTAGTGAAGGAGAAGGTGAAAAAAATTCTTATAGAGGAAAGGAAATAGAAGGAGAAACCTTGAGGAAGATAGAGATTTTAAGCTTAGGCTTGGGTGGTTGATAAGGGATGGGCATTGGATTACGATAAGGAAGATAAGTGGGAACATAACATTGATAGGGTTCCTCAACCTCATGTTTATCAACCTCTAATTCTTGTAATGAAGAAATAAAATCAACCATTTGAGTGAAAGATTCACTCATTACCTCAAGATTTTGTTGTGGGCTAATGTGAAGATGGATTTTGGAAGGATGAAGGTGGATTCAAATGGTTATGCTATTGAAAGTGTGGAATCCTTTGAGGAAATGAAGTCATGATTGCACAACTTCATGGGAAAGAGAAATGAAATGATGGAATGAAAGGAAATGGTCTTTCGAATGAGAAAATGGGTTTTTTGGACCAGTGGATTCACTAGATGTGCTTGAAAATGCCTCTAAAGTCTGAAATACCACCAAGAACACATCCAATTGATGAAATAAATATGGAAATCTCTTTAAAACTCTCCCACCAGGTGTGTCAAAAATGTTAAGCGGTGAAGGCACTAAGGTGGCTAGGATACACACCTGTGAAATATATAGCTTTCAATACTTGTCCCATCGAGTGTGCCAAAACTGTTATAACAAAAATTATCACCCTAGAATTTTCTCATTACAGATCCCTACTTTTTTTTTATAACATGGGACTATCTCCAAGTTGTGGGTCTTGTGAATTGAGACAAAACTCTAGAGAAGGTTGGTTCCTCTATGAAAATATAATTATAAAACTACCTCTAAAGAAGGAAATACAACTACCTAATCCTAACCTACAAATTCCAAGGGACCAAAGTTAGAGAGAGGGTTAAAAAGATGGAGAAAAGGGAAATCCTAAGCTAAAAGGTGGTGATAGCGCAATAAAAAGAGTGAATCTCTCTCCACAAGGGGAAGGAAAGAGATAAAACATAGGAGAGAGGGTAGACGTGTGTGCCACATACATGAACCATGAAAATTGAACTTTCCACACATTGACAACATAGAAAAATGGAACCTACAAGTAGAAAATACACACAACATGCCAAAAAGTGAACAAAGAGGTAAGAATGTAAATAAAATGAGCTAGGGAAGACATATGTGCCACATTTTTTTATTTCTTGAAATATGCCTGGACTATTACATTGATGGAAGAAGGTGAGAATACATTGCAAAGACCAAATTAGAGGTCTAGAAATAATGGGAATCCAGACACCATTTTGGAATGGTTCCCTTATAACAAATATCGTTCTCCTTTTAAAATGAAATATTTTAAAAATATATAGATCGAGGAGAAGAAAGAGAAGAGAGAAAAAGAAAGGCATATATTTTTCAACTTTCAACCACCAACAATTTGTATTGAATTATCCTGAAAAGCACATGGTCACCCTAAGTGGCCATTCCTATGTCCATCCCATCTTGTAGAAGGATATGGAATCCATACTTCATTAATTTTGGTGGTTGAGAGTGAGATTTGACCCTTTTGGTGCTCAGGATTGTCCTCTCTCCCTTTGAAAACGTGTTTTCAATTTTGACACAAAAAACCTCATCAATTTTTGATTTTCTTAGTGCTTACATGAATATCCGGATGATATCTTTCCAATGAGACCAATTTTATTGAATTTGGAGCTCTAGAGAGAAATTTATGGCCATTTGAATATTTACATGTTGGGATGAACAAGAGAATGACACATGAAGACATTTTATTGGATCGGGGATTGCCTCTGCCTACATGTGCATTACACGCAAATATGCTCCATTATGAAATGTGAGCCAATAAGAAAATTCCACTTACCTTCAAAGTTTTAGAATGTTATTTTACTATATCGACCCCCAAAATCATGAGCCAATAGGAAAGCTCCACACACCTTTGTAGTGTCAAATTTTTGATAACCCCGATGATCACGTGAAATGTGAGCCAATAAGAAATTTCCATACACCTTTGCGGTTGTCGATTTTTTATAACACTAAATGATCACTGCAAAACATGAGCTAATGAAAAATATCCACACTTCTTGCAATGTCGACTATTATTAGCTCTTGACTGACAACCGTGAAACATGATCCAATAAGACATTTCCTTTCTCCTCGCAATGTCAAAAATTTGATAGCCCCTTTGAATCTTTGTGAAAACATGAGTCAATAGGAAAGCTCCATGTATTGAACGTGTTCACCTTTCATTAGGTGTGCCTTTGCATTGTAACTTCTATTTGGGAGGACTTAAAATTATTGGCTCCATATAAATGAAGCCACGTATCCTTGTTGACCTACGACCTCCCAGTCCGACGCTCTTATGAAATTAAGTTAATTCCATAGACTCGAGGTATGCAAAATGCATATACCTTAAAGATTTCTGGAATGGAAACATGTGTCCACCATCGGTCATTGATCTTGTGCCATCTGTCATCTTTTTGCTTCTCCATGTATCTTTTATCACCACGTTGAATTTGTCTTCCTGTCATGGACTGAAACTATATCCACTCCAACTAGTTCGAGACTTGAGGTTTTCCGTGCCCGGAACCTTTGAGGAGATCCATAATCCTTCCATGTGACATGATGCTTGATGCTTTTTGTTGAAATTGAAATCCAAATGAACATCACATGAAATTTTAAATATAACCCGTTAATACTTTCAACCTTAGCCTCTTGCGTGTTTTTAAATGCCAACGGTGGTGCTTTGAGAGGTGGAATTTAATGGCCATTTACACCTATTTTTCCCTTTAAAAATGGATACGTCCATTTTAACCTTGTTAAAAGGAAAATTACCTTGGGAGTATTTTGGAATAATAGCTATAGTTCCCGAGGGTCGAGAGACGCCATCTTATAGTTAGAGATTAGGCAACTAATCTACATGGTCACATCGTCCATCGAGATCATTGAGGTAAGTCAAAATGTCCCCACCTAGGGATAAACCTTGAAGTCTTGGTGTAGGAGAGAGTTAGGGATGAATCATTTTTGATGAGATATTATATGTATATTTTTTTGTTTATGTCTTGTGATGAAGGCATAGTTTTTTATATCAATGCCCATGATGACATATTGAGATGCATATGACATTTTTTGAGATACAATGTACATGGAAATTTTATTTTTGATGTATATGATGGACATTTGACACCCCATTATGATGATGAGATTTTTTATTTTCATATGATGGCATGATTTTAGAATAGATGATGATTTTTATTTTGATTTATCATGTATAGATGATGATGTTACATGTAGCTTAGCTTCCATGTTTATAGATTAGCTTTGATTTATGATATATGATGATATTGTGGATATATGATGATGTGATGATGGTAAACATGTGATGACAAAAAAGTACATGCAATTTTAAAAAAAAAAACAAATGTTAACAAATATAACACACACACACACATACTAAATGAGTAAAACATACCAAGGCTTATTTAATAAACCAGGATGAAAACAAAATTCTAAAAAGAAAACATGTCAAACAAACCCAATATGAACAAGAATTAACTACACCAAAGTTATATATGAAATAAAGTGTTAATAATTCATCTGCAATTGGTCTATAATAATGAAACACAACAAAATCCTAGATATACAATAATTGAAAATGTGTAAAACAAGTCTTACACACACCTACAACATATAAGGTTAGTCAAAAATAACATTATAACAAAAATATATCTATTCAAAGCTAATAAATAGAAACAATACAACACAATGTGAGAAAATGACATTTAAAGAGACCCTTAATGTGTTCCATGATGAAAAATAGGTAGTTATGAATGCCCCAAGTGATATCTTAGAAACAAAAGAGGATTGAATTTATGTACAATAAATTAAACCCAAGTGTTCCCCAAACAAAGTTATATTGTAAAGGGTGAACCAAAAATGAAATAGTATACCTCTCTGAGATTTTCCTTGCAAACCTCAAGTAATATTGTGAAACACTTGGAACTTTAGAATCTTGTATACAAAAGCATTGTGGGTGTTATTGAATTATTCTTCAAGTGTGGAATTGTGAATGGTATGAGTTCATAAAAAAGAGGATGTAGGTAACAAATTTGGTAGACGTTGGATGTAAATTACACAAAGCTTCAAAGGATGGATTTACAAAGGAATTATTGTTGCGGAGACTCACAACACCCCTGGATGCGGATCAGGCTTCTAGGTTGATGTTCAGGCATCCAGTGTGATTGCACAACATGGAATCCTTTCTCCAAGTGTGGGACTTGTAAAGATGAGAAAGGATTCTCCAGAGAAGGCTGGTTCCTATTCCTCTGTTCAGATGCACACAAAAATGCAGAGGGTTTACTAAAACCTAATCTAACTTGTCAAGGAGACAGGGTGAGAAAATGCATAGAATAAAACCTAAACTACAGAGGTGATGCACCAAGGAATGTTAGACACTCGTTTTGCAAATCTAACACAGACCACATAGATGCAATACAAACACTATGCACAGGTAACCAAACTGCAATAAGAGATCAAAATAACAACAATGAATACATGAGAGGGTTGAGAATCAATCACAAACATATATATATTACTCACGAGTCGATACAGTACATTGCAGTGGCCAAGAGGCAAAAACTGGCATTACAATCCATATGGGAGGTTTGAAAAGCTCCACAAATTTTCCTGCAAGCAGGGAGGAAGGGAGGATGCAGAACAAGAATGTCTGACCTCTTAAAAGGGCTCCTTTTTACAATATATATCAAGAAATGAGAGAGGAGAGAGGGGAAATTCAGAATTTGCTCCAACCACTTCTTGGTAGCATTTTAAATCATCTCATTATGATCCAAGCGGTGGATCCTGGCAAAACGGCGGGCTGTCTAACAGAGCGGCGAGCTGTCTTATTAAAGTTGGTTGTTGAAGCATTACACGCGTCAGAGACGTTTTCTTAATTTTCTCCTCCAAACTACACCAAAATGCAAGATTGACCCTAAAATCATGTAGAGAATTTCAACAGCTTTCCGTTGATATAAAGAACGTGCAAATCCGAGGTCTGGATCGAAAGATATGAAGGTCTGAAGATTTAGGGCACAAAACAGTTGAAAACGGATTTTTAAATTTCTTTTCCCGCGTTCTGCCATCTGGACGACACGTGGCAGGCTCTGGTTCACTAAGCAATTCCCTCTCTCCACCTTTTCGTGGATTTTCTTGTGGGCCCCTTAAAATTGGACACGTGGCACTATTTTATTGGTTCGGATCAGTGCTCGAAAACTCGCCCCTTTGACTTTTAGACTTTTTCCTTGGCGACACGTGTCATCATGCGCGGATTCGTGCACGGGATTACTAGATTTTCACGTCCACCGCGTCCTTTTGTCCCGGATGTCCCAAACTGTCTGGGACAAATTCTTCCGGTTCGCCCGAAATGGGCTTCCACGTCCCCTTTCTGCCAGTGACACGTGGCGTTATCTGATTGGCTTTCGGCTCCTTCGGCTATCCGCGTCCCACGCGTCCCTTTGTCCCACTTGTCCTTGTGCTAAAATTTTCCATTTCGGGTGAACCGCCGGTTCGCGTCCTCCGCGCATTCACGGCCCAGATGTCCCAGTGTGAAAGTTTCCTGTTTCGGCCGAACCGGCCGGTTCGGGTCTTCCGCGTACTCTTGTCCCGCTTGCTCTCGGTGAAGGACTTGGACAAATTTTCTTTCTTTCGGCCGATTCGGGCATTTCACGTCCATTTGTCCCAGATGTCCCTTTGCTGTTTGGGCCGCCTGTAGGCTTTTCGGCCGATCCGCGCCTTGACGTCCCAAATGTCCCGACTGTCCCGGGGACTAGGACTTAGCCGATTTTCACAATTTTTCTGGCCCAAGCTTATTTTCTGCAACTTTCTCGCATTTTCTCAGAGCTTGTTCTTTTCGACCTAGACAGGGGAGTTAGAAAAATTTCTGAAGGGACCTTAGAAACATGATTTTTGCCCTGGATTAATCAATTTTCCTGGGACTTGAGAATTCTGATGTATGTTATCAATTCAACCCTGAGGGGGTGAAATTGGATAACAGAATGTCCTACATTTTATAGCTGAGGTCAAGGCCATGAAAAAGAGGATCATAGTTTGAATGAGCTCCAGGATCATAATTATAATTTCTGAAATAGTAAGAGGATTTGGTCTATGTAGTTGCATCTTTGCAGAGGCAATGATTATTTCAATTTTGTGGGAGAAGTTGATTATATGTGAAACTTTTCTTCCCCACCATTATAGGGTTCTAGAAGTGGAGTGGAGTGTGAGTAGATAAATATGATTATTTAAATAACTAATTTAATTAGTTATAAATTGTGAGAGGATAATTAACCATTTAATTAAATAAATTTTTAATTAAATTAGCTAAAGGGTGTTAGGAATTAATTTAATTAATTCCAGGGCATGATAGAATTAAATTAATTAATTCTAAAGGGTAGGAGTATGTAATTAGAATTAATTTAATTAATTATAAAAGGGTTATGATTTAAATGATAGAATTAATTTAATTAATTCTAAAGGAATGTATTCTAGTAGGATAAAATTAATTTAATTAATTATAATGGGATGGAAATAGGCTAGAAACATGTATGAATTTTTAGGGTGTCTACAAGTACTCTTCTTCAATTTTGTTTCCATTAGGTCCCATAATGCTGGACAAAAATTCCCAATAAATGAATAATCTTGATAAAAATTAATAGAAGTAGGTAGATCAAAATAAACCCATACAATGTTGAAGAATAAATGTTTAGTCTCCTTGCATATTATCTACTTTTTGTAGGGCACTTTATGATACACATATTAGTGAATCCATCCACCACCATGTAAAATTAGTAAAGTTTTCTTTTTGTCATAAGAAAACCTCCAAAAACGTCCATGGAAATGATTTTGAATGGCTAGGTCAGTCAATAAGTGGGGTATACAAGTCCAACTTTATGTTTCTAGGTTTACTTATGACAAAAAAAATACCTTTTACATATTTAGATACATTTTCATACATTTATGCCAAGAAAATATCTTTGTAATTGTGCAACTATTTTACCAATACCAAAATGACTAGAAATAAGAGAATTATGTGCTTATCTAATCAAATGAACTCTTTTATCTTGAAAAGTATAAATTTTACCAAGATGATATAGCAATCTATTATGCAAATTATAGTCAAATTCTTAAACTTGTTTACCTTGAGCAATATCTTCATCGACATACTTAAAATCAACATCATTAGCATATTATTACCTACAACTTTCATGCATCATGGGGCTATGTTGTAAGAGAATGGATGTAATAACGAAGACGTATATAAAGCATATCAACAAATTTATTATGTGTACCTTTCTTATACCTAATCATGAGATGAAATTATTGAAAAAAACCCATCCAACAAAAACACTTGGATATTGTTTTCTTGAATGTGACCGAAGGTCTTTGTAAAGGGTAGTGATCTGTATGGATTATTGTCTCTTTTCCCATCAAATAATGTTTCCATTTTTTCACACTTTTCACCAAAACATAAAAATATTTATCATATGTAGGGTAATTCCTTATCACATTTATGAAGGTTTTGAAATGGTAACACACAAGTTTTATTCTATGAATCAACACTGCACCCATAACATATTCACTTGTATAAATTTCAATCTCAAATGGCTATTTAAAATTAGGTTGTGCTAAAATTGGGATTATAATTATATTATCTTTCATCCTATCAAAGTATTTTGGTACTCAGCTCCCCACTAAAATAATGTTCTCACACTATTCAAGGTATGTAAAGGAGCTATAATCAATGAAAAGTTAGTAATAAACTTCCTCAAATGGTAGAATTCCCTTAAGATGATTCTAAATTCAGTTGCATTAGTAGGTTTGGGCTATTTCACAACGAATTCAACTTTAGGGGATCAATTTTTAGTTTACCAGCCCCTCTACAACAAAGCCTAAGTAGACTAAATATGTTTTTACAAATTCACATTTTGACATCTTTAAATACAATTTCTCTTTTCTCAAAGTTTCCAAGATATTTTTAATGTAATCAACATAGTATTCCCAAATTTTAGTTAAGACCAAAATATCATCTAAGTAGACAATAAAAAAATCATCTACGAATGGCCTAAAAACATCATCCATAACCCATATAAATGTGGTGGGAGAATTACAAAGACCAAAGGGCATGACAAGCCATTTAAACAAACCTTACTTGGTTTTAAAAACAATTTTGCAAATATCACCCTCATAGATCCTAACTTGGTGATAACCAATTCTCAAGTCTAACTTAGTGAAATAAACAACATTTTTCAATTGATCTAACAAATCATCAATACGAGGAAGAGGGTATCACTTTGTGACCATTATTTTATTTAGTGCCTAGTAATCAACAAACATCTGCCAAGTACCATCTTTCTTGGGTACCAACACAATTGGTGACCCACACACAAAAGTAAATTTCCAAATGACCCATTTCTTGAGAAAAATTATAATTTTATTCATTCTCAACCACGAGACAACCTATACATGCCAATATAAGGAAGATGTAAATCCTTCGTAAATGAATCTTGTGTTATATATACCCCTGTATGAGGGTAAATCTTTTGGCTCTTGAAACACATCATCAAAGTTAGAAATAAATTTAATTATCCAATTTTTATGCGTAGGATCACCACCTTCTAATGTCTTTTATTTATCAAGTATCCTTCGATTTTTTAATCATGAGTGCAAAATTATTGCTTGCATTCAAAAGCATCTTCATATGTCCTATAGATATAAGTGATAAGTTTTATTTGATTCAATGAGAACTAATAATGTATTCAACTCTATCCTTTATAAGAAAATATTTATTTTATTCCCTATAGAATATCTCCTTTCTATCAAATAAATAAGGACTACCAAGAACAATTCCAAAAATGTCAAGTGGAACCACATCCAATTCTACCTCATCAATGAATTTTTAGGTGATTGCAAATCTAAGTTTGCACGTTTTCTGACACGAAGTTTACCATCATCACATACCCAACCCAAATGGTAAAGATTAATACGTGGTTTAGTTTTAAGTCCAAATTTCCTGAAAATTCTTAAGAAATGAGATTATCTTGAGATCCACTATCAAAATTAGTATCAAATTTTGTATGTTTAGAAATAAATCTAATGTGTAATAACTCATTTCTATTCTTTTCATGCATAGATGTAAAATTAAAAAAACATAATAATTAGTGTTAGAAGAGGAAGAAAATGAACCTTAAAAACACATGGATGTGATATTGGTCTCATCACTAGAACCCGGATATAAGATCGTGAACTCACAGAATGGTATTTTTGTCACCTCTTTTCTTGAACTGCTTTTGGGTTAAGCTCTAGATGGAGCTTTCAATACTTGGCATCTGTATGCCATTCTTTCTTACAATGTGAGAAAATAGGTTTCTTATCCTCTTTTTACCATGGAAGTGTGTCTTCCTTTACCCTTTCCTTTTCCTTTATTTTTAGGCTCTTGTTTGCTTGGTTTTGGATTTGTGAAGTTTTCCTTTGTATTCTTACCCTTTGATTCAATATGGGTAGCTAGGACATAAACTTCATCCAGTTTAGTGGGATTAAACATAATAATAATATGTTTCATATAACTATAAATCCACCAATGTATTTAACGAGTCTCTTGAGTATAATGATGATTCCCAAAATTAAATATCTCTTCCTAAACTCCTAAGTGTAATCCTAGACACTTTGACCCTTTGTTTTTCTTATATTTTTCCAGTCCATGGTAGCTTGTTGCATATTGATCTGAAAACGGGTGCTTGAAACTAACACTTTTAATTGTTTCAAAGGACCTTCAATTTTAATCAACTTAAAATGATTTTAGACTTCCAAAAACAGATTAAAATCTGATTTAGGAAGTCGAATTCAAACTGAAATCAATTTTGCAATTTACTCAAAATTTCACTATTTGATCGAAGCCCCAAAAATCACTGTTTGATTTAATTGATGTCCTAATTTGATCAATTATTGATTATAGTTGCATCCATATTCATATTCTGAATTTAAATTACTTGCAAATATAAGAAAACTAAAAATAAATTACTTGCAATTGTTTACGGGGTTCGGAATTCCAAGGTCCCCGGGTTCGTGGTGAACCGATCCATTAATAATGTTAAAATGAAAATACAATAACATTTACATTCAACCAATAATGAATCAAAAACCTGAAAAATTGTGATATCGAACTTCAAAGGACATTAATGGAGCTTAGCCGTTGTCCTTCACCTTCATGATCCACTTACAGTTGTGTCTCCCTTGGGTTCTATGTCTTTCTGTAACTTTAATATAAAATAAATATGTCACAAAATATCAAAATTAGGAAAATTATCACACCATCATGATATTCTCGCAATTCTAAACAATTTTCATATATAACTCGAGATCTAGTTTTGAGTGGAAGTGCCTCAAAAATCAAGTTTTCTGTAAGTAGGTCTATTTTTCCTCCCAGGACACTGTCACTTGTTTTATACAAAACCTAGTGAGATCCATTTATAACACTTCTCCAAAGGTGGTGGGTTGGTAATTCTACCTATTATTTTGGTGCAGGTCAAGGCTTCAAATCCTTTTGATTGTATTATCCACTATACATAGCAAATGGAAATCTTTTATCCTTATATGGGTATTAATCCCTTAGTCCATGGGAGATAATTTTATCCAAACCTTTTAATAAGGCTAAACCGTCCTATTTTCATGTGGAATGGCTACGCATAGAATGTTTATACTAAAATTGAAGGTCCACGTGCTCAAATGGAGTGGTGCCACATGTCAGCATGTGATTGGTTCACCTTTTGCCACGTCACTTTTTCCCTGCAAGTTTGACTTGAACTTTGACTGACCATATCTTTCGCATACGGACTCGATTTGGTCCATTAAAAATGTGTTAGAAATATAATGACAAGATCTATACAATAGAAGTGATTTTTGAGATTCCAAGATAATTAATTTTCCAATTTGACCAACTTTGACCTCCCCATTGACCAAACTTTGACCAGGATGTAGTTGGAGTTCGAGTGTCCGTTTTCATGTTCTTATAGTCATTAGAAATATATATGAAGGATATAATACATTGTCATGGTTTAGGGAACATTTGACACTAAAATTGATCCCCAATAACTTCTCCCTACCGAGAAGACTTTTTGTCCACAAAAAATTGTTTATCAACCCACAAAACATGTTATCTCTTCCTGCATTGCAAAAACAAAAACAAGAACTCGAAAAAACATTAAAGGTTAATAAAATGTAAATAGTTGATTAGATAATTACATAATCGATTAGATAATAACACCCGATTAAGGTAGTGTTCAACTGAAATGTTGTAAACTCACATCAACTCTACACACATTGGGAACTGTCATACCCCATTGTAATGCCATCACAAATAATTGACCAAATAATAACACCCATTCTAATATGGAAAGCTAGTGTTCAAATGTCACTTTGTGATACGACCGATTACCAAAAATTACAATTTCATAAACACAGATCAATATACTAGACATCTAAACTACCCATAATTAGGTTAGTGCCCACTGTCCATATGAAATTATAACATCTACAAATATTCACTATCTAGAATAAATTATACTATCAACTCCAAAAATAGCTATAGTCAAAAACTGAATCCATGTGAATCTACCAATTATATCCATATATAACCAATTGTAGAAGGATAAATAGCAAACAATATGCTTACCTAAATTAGTGAACTACCATAATCTGTAAAAATGATCACCTGGTGTAACTTTACAAACTAGTTTTTTAGTGTAATAAATTTACACCCTAATTGCAACCACATCTGATAGTTATAAAAATCAGATTTTTCCCAAAAAATGAAGGTTTTTCTTAAATTTTAAATTTGGTGCAATTAACACACGTGGATATAAATTTTTTTCTATTTATTACAATATCAAACAAGTGCCCGAATGGGTCTTATAAGCATCCATAAATTTGCACAAATGACAACATTATAAAACTACAAGTTTCAAAATTAGACATGCTACTGATGCCCATATCCTTGCATACTGTTGTCAATGAATGGAATTTCCAACCAAAATGTGAGAAGACAATATGAGTATGATGAACCTATCACTCAAATATTCCCTATGACTGTTTCCATTAAATTTTTCAAAGATAAATATCAACATAGGAATAAATCCTTTCATCAAACATTAGAATCCCTAAAATATAGCTCTAAAAATGTTTGCATACTATCATTAGTTATTGCAATGCAAACATAAAATTGAGGAATATTTTACCCATCCAATTACTTGGATTTTTCCGTTTAGGTGGTTTTACTTCCCCAGTACCAAAATGAGCATCTACATGAGTTAGATCCACAACTATTGGTTTGACATTATTGTTCTTTTTAACAACTTTCTAATGTTTCTTTGAAGGAACATACCAACACATATTAACATCATGACCATTCCTTTTACAATGGGAACAAAATTTAACTTCCCTATTTTTAGGAGTCTTACCCATTTTTCCATTTCCTGAGCCTCTTTTAGGAGGAGAATGGTTATGTAACATTCCCATTTTAAGACTTTAGAAAAAGGTAAATTATATATATATATATATATATATATGCTCTCTATTCTAAATAATCATAATTTAGAACACACATTCCATGCCAATCAATCTCATAACAGATAACCATATGCAATTGTAAATGACTCGGTGAACTACCGATCTGTCATTTTATGACTCGAGTGTAATATCAGTCTCTCATGTTAACTCATTGAAATTATATACTAAGTATAGTTGATTATCTTACCCTATTCTAGGTATTGAAGCATTTTATTTAAGAGACCTAACTGAATATTTGTTACCAATATTCATCTGAATCCCATTTCTTAAACTAGGTGACACAGACAATGCAACTAGCAACTTGTGATACTTTGGCCAAAGATTTCCAACATACTGTTCATGTTACTATTCCTAGACAACATACTCGTCAAATGGAATACGTCCTTCACCCCACTTCATTTGTTATCTAGAATGGTCTTCACTGACTCTGAGTCAGTCCACTTGTTCAAGGTTTAACCCTACCCTAGGTTAGTAACATAGTTTGGTATAGAGAACCACTCGTGGTGACTAAGGGTACTTAGACATACTCAATCGACCTAAGTCGATTACGTGTGTCTAGTTATCCTAAGTCGTCGTGAGTTATTCCCTATACTAAATTAGGCTCCTCTCATGAACTAGAGTATAACTAAGATCAAGTCCAAATTTATGTAGATATAGTTGGTCTACTTCTGATGGGTATTGCCACATGTCAATTGCAACACTGTATCCTCATGAATACCCTATTCTTCGTGAAGGTACAATTCTATAGTTGGTGTGTTTTACAACAAACCGAATCACCCCATCTGGATGCACGTACCTAAGCAAGAAGTGAATTACTAAATTATATTCCTATTTCAAGATTTTAATTACAACAATTAAGATTAAATTCCATATTTGAGTTGTTAAGGTTTTGTAGAAACAACGTGATTTCTTTTTAATCACCAACTTCGACTTTAGGGTTCATTAATTAAAATAGAAAAAAAAAACTATAATAAGATTACATATTATATCCTATCATTCTTAGCTTGTTTAATTTTCAAAACAAGTTCCATTATTTTAGAATTCATTGAAATTAAGTCTAATTAATAAATGCTCATATTTACCTTTCATTACTTTTATACTTATGAAAGTATTGGTTGATAGGAGGTTCACTTTCCTCTTTCTTGTTATGAATTAGGGTTCTTTGTGCCCTTTTTCATTATACAAGTCATCATAATTAATTTACACTTTCATTAACATCTTTTAATAAGCCATAGAGACTTAGATAACAAAACATCTATGCATGCCAACTTAATAAGCTGCATTTCATTTAAGGGATAGTGTAACTAATTCCCTTCCATCAAACTTATTTAAGTCAAACCAATAAGGATTCCATAAAGATAAGATTACATATTTCCTTTATAGAATAAAAAAGGAGAATAACACATCATGTATAAGTAACTCTCAATATTTTTCAATTTATCATAGTGAAATACACATTTTACAAGTCCATTCATTTCAAACATCTTTCATGTCAAACAACATCAAGCTCAATTAAGAAATACAACTTTTCCTCTTTCAATACATTTCAATAATGAATCATATTTCTTCATAAAATATCTAGTCTTTAAGTAACAAATAACATCATAAAATTTATTTTCTTCCTTTATCACTTACAAATTCCATCTACAAAATTGCTAGCACGGGTCAGTTCATTGAATTGAGCATGATAAGCACTAAGCATTAAAATGATGTGCTTTCAACTAATTGTTTCATAAAAAGAACTCTACTTTTATGAAACAGTAAAGCCATATAGATAGATACATCAAAAATAAATAAAAATCATAAAATAAAGAACAAGTGATCAACCAAATTAACATTTAGTAAAGATCATGATATAATCAACACTCTTCAGCCATTGATTTCATAAGGAATTATATTAGATAAGTAATATTTCATCCTAATTACTTATCTCATTCTTCCTATAGGTACTTATAGTTTATTTCTTACTTCATTCAATCTAAATTCCAAAGATAGACACTAACTCTAATATTTCCCAAAAATAGAGTTATTTTTAAGAAGAAAAGAACCATCATACTCAGCATTAACATGTTCCATCATAAAACATCTTCTACCAAAATAATTCAAACTTCATGAAAGGTTTTAGGTTGAGTCATCAATATCATAAAAATAAGAGATTCCTATTTTAGATGCTACATCCAAATTTAATGCTCAAGATATAGCCTAAGTCTTAAGTTAGGCCACAACAAGTTAGAAATAGGAAATGTATTTAATTGATTACTTGCACTAGACATT
Organism: Taxus wallichiana var. yunnanensis; assembly: GCA_018340775.1. NCBI lineage: Eukaryota > Viridiplantae > Streptophyta > Pinopsida > Cupressales > Taxaceae > Taxus > Taxus wallichiana. The sequence continues at coordinate 136,205,847 of CM031239.1, read as the reverse complement.
AGTCACACTTAACCAATTATAGTTTCCAATCAACACAAGTCAAGGAGAATAAGTAAAGGATTATCTCCTACTACTCACTTTACAATCCTATTAAGTAATAAAACTGAACTGATTAGTTCCTTAAACAAGAGTAACACAAAAGAGGGAAAGACTAACAGAGATAGAAACAACTCATAATTTCCCTCTTATTTCAAGAGAACAATGTTACATTCCAAAACTCAAAGAAGAGAGAGGACAACATATAATTTCCTTCAAATTTCAAAGAAAACAACGATGAATACCTTACTCAGAAAATAAGAGAAAAGGGAGTCAACAATGAGAATGGGAGAAGATCCCATTATTCTTTCCCAAGAAAATAAATACATGTCAGAATAAAAAGAACTGATATAGATTTAATCAAGAGATCTTTGAACTCTTGTCAAACATTGAAACATAGAGCTAAATGATACTAGACAAAATTATGCGACTGCAGTATGTAAGTTAGATACCAAAATTGAAGTTCTCTCAGCTTGTAAATAAGAACAACAACCGTAGTGCATTAGCTATGTCTAGAAAGAGATGTTTTTACAATAATTCGTTTAGTAACATTAAATGAAATATCAATAACTGCAAGACATTCCAATTCATCCATTAGTTTCAGTCCATATAATCAAATTCTAACCGTTCTTTGAAAAAAAAATGAAAACGATATAATAGTAAAGTCAACTCAAATTCCCAACTTCACAGAGGTAAGAGAAATAGTCTTTAGGTAAGAAGAGAAAGAACCCAACTAGTTTCGAAATTCAATGAAGATGCAATAATAACAACGTGACTTTGCTACAGATGCACAAGTCAATCTCAAGAGATGTTTAGAAAAACCAAATTCATTTCAGTCCATTCCTTATGACACACTCAATTGTAATAACCCTTGATTCACCTAGATATTCCATCCCTCAATGTTCTTCATAGATCAAAATAAAAGTAAAGATCTAGAAACCCTTCAAGATGAACCAATTGGTTAGTTCCTGAAGCACGAATTGTCATCCAAGAAAATATGCATATACATTCGTTAAGTCTTTCCCAAAAATCATGACAACATGGTGTTTAACAAACTTACCCTCAACATATTTAATCAAGAGGTTCATCCAGGTCAAGAACAGGTAAGTCATTAACAAACCATCTTCTAACTTACAAGCGTAAACAACAAGGTTGACATCATGCAAGTTCAAGAAGGAGCTATATGTATAAATCAAATTTCCAACCCAGATAGAACCAACACTCGAAATATCTTCCATTATAATAGAAAATTCTATTGTCCAAATTTAGATCAATCTTATAGAGGTTCACAACCCAAAACGTATAAATTTCAGAAGAAGAAAAACTTGTTTACTATTATATTCAAACAAGTTTGAATCCACGAAATCATTGAATCAAGAAACCATTTCAACACAACTTCCACAAAAGTAACTAGATTCTAAGCAACTCAAGTTTCAACTGAAAGATCAGAAGAAGTAAATCATTTACTATTGTTTTCAAACAAGTTTCAATCCATAAAATCATTGAATAAGGAAACCATTTCAACACATATTCCACAGAAGTAACTATATTTTAGCAACTAAAGATGAAACTGAGAATAATACCTTTCTTACCTCCTTCCAACAGAGGAAGACAAACCCAGATTGAATCTTAAAGAAAATAATATTTTTCCCATAATCCATTTTGCACAGACAATAAGATTCACACAAATTTGACATCATTCTAGTCCCAACAAAGTTAAGACATGATTCAACACTATATTCAATAGGGAACAAACCCACATTCCATTTTATCTAATAGAGGCTCTTCATCAAAATACGAGAACAATTCAAGCGTGAATGAAAAATAACCATCACAGACATAAAAACCCATTTGTTTCTAAGAGCATAGTTGTTTTAATGAAAATTTTAGGAAAAAGCAAAACAACTTAATGGATAGAGCCTATCATGCCTGATAGAGCTTCCTATCGATTTGTAGAAGACTTCCAGCCAAGCCTCCATAGTTTCTCCTTTTCCAAACAAAATCAACAACCCAAAACTTCTTCTTATGCCTCTTATACCTCCATAGGATCAAAAATAGCTTAGAGGTGCCAAAAATAGTGAAGGATTGAAAATAGAACTGCTGGTTCGAAGAACCCAAAATCTCCATGTAGAGAAAAAATCACCAAGAGCAAATGACCAAACAACCTCTCAAAAATCTGCTTGCATGTCTTCCAAGGTGGTTTCTTCACCAAGACCAAGACTCATTAATGCAAGGACAACCAACTCTCCTACCTAAATCTCCATGCCACCACCATCCGAAATTGGCAAGCTCTATTTCAAACATTGCATGCATTTTAACTTTAGTGATGATGCTAGCTAGGCATCCCCTCAACTCTCCATGCCTCTGCCAAAACTAGCAGTGCATAGTTTAATAAATTCAAATAAAATCTCATTAAGGCCATAGAAACTATCACCACCAACTCCCATTTTCCATGCAACCCCTTAGGTTCCCCTTTTTCTTAGCATTAGTTTAGGTTAGATTGACATTATATTAGGATTCGACCTTAGTCTAGGTAAATAGTATTTACCTTAGGTTATTCCAAAATTTCCATAATTAAACATGCCAACATAGGTTAGGATGCAAACCTTATTAGTTTAGAAATAGGTCTAAGGTAGGTCCAAATTACCTTAGATTAGGATCCACATAGGATAGGACATTGCAACTTAGATTAAAATATGATTAGCTTTAAACATCCCGACCAAGGTTAAGGTATTCACCTTAATAGTCTAGCGATAGGCCCTTGATATTCTTATTACGCTATTCAATGTCTTAAACAAAATTATTTACCAAGAAGACCATGGTTTAATACTTACTGCATGATGCAAAGAAAGGACATCAGCAGAAGGGTCCTCATATTCATAACCAAAACAAGACTCAGTCCACATTACCTTTACTTCAGATTGTCGACTTATCAAGATGATTAATAACAAAGAATTGAGGCATACCTTGGATAAATGGAATTGATCCAAGGTTTTTCTGTTAACATATGATAAGTATGAAAACAACAATATAGGTTCACAACCTTTTAGAACACAAGGAAGAATGGCTTCATTTCAAGTAAACAGAATTACAACAAAATGAATCCTTGTATAATAATAATTTATCCATTGCAAACATGATTTCCAACATTCAAAGAATACACCTTCCTAAGACAAACCAGATGTCAATATTTGCAATGTCAAGAGGAAATGAAATCCAGTAACAATCTTACCCATTTTTCCATTTCCTAAGCCCTGTCTAGGAGAATGGTTCCTTTGTTTAGGAGAGGTAACCTTTTTCCATTTCTCACCTTACCAGGGTGAGATTGGTCTTTATCACCTACCTTATCATTCACAAAAGGATTTAAATTCTTTAACATAGTTTTCCTCTTCCAACAATAAGATGCAAATGATTAGCACCTTCACAAAAATTGTAAGGAAAAGCATACTTACATCTACCAAAGATATATTGTTCAAAATGAAAGAGTGTTTTAGAAGTCTTAGGATTTAATTTCCCCTTAGTGTTATTTTTAGTGTTAGTGGGAGGAGGTGGAATTTCATTACCTTATTTACCTATTTTTCTTAAACCTTTCATTATTCCTCTTGATGGCGGAATCCTACAATTCTAGTGGCGTTGATCCTTGGTTATTGGAAGATTGTCTTCCTTCAGCTACTTTGGAACCTTCTCCAATCTCCATTTTCCCACTAGAATAACCCAAACCTAAAAATTGAGGCTGATCCTCTACCTGTATTGGGTTAGCATCACCTTGTCCATTTTTACCAAGGCCTTTTCCATTATATCCCATCTTAACCATTAGCTTAGACCCAATTCCCTTAGTGTGTTTTTCAAATTGACCCAAAGGAATGTCTGAAACTACATGCGAGGAATTACTACAAGAAGATGAAAAATTACAATGTATTCTGATCATAGTACCTACATTTGTTTTGGAAGGAATTTCCTTCTTTTGTTCACCTTGTTACTTTTCCAAGAGAGCATCCTTGGTCTTTATTTCTTCCTATAACTCTTTAACAAAAACCATCAACTTCTTGCTCTCTGCAAGCATCTCATTGACATACTCCTCTTTCTTGGTTGTAGAGGATTGTGGTTCATATTTTAACTGCACTATTTCCTCTTCCAAGGAATAAAATTTAGCTCTTAGGAAAGAGTTTTCTTCCTAAAGTTGACCATTAATGGCTTCAAGCTCATCAAGCTTCTCTTTCTTAGATAGCTTTCCCATGATTTCCTTGTTTCTGTAAAAACAATTTTCCTTCCACACAACTAAACCGAATAATAGAAGTAAGTCTAAAATATATGGAAATCTTAAACCAAATCTAAAAATGTAATCGAAATGAAAAATGAAGCCAAATTTTAAAAAATAATTAGAAGCTAATCCGACAATCTAACTACTTTAATACCAAAACTTGATCCAAAACAAAAATGAAACTAACACTTTTAATTGTTTAAAAGGATATTCAATTTTAATAAAATTACAAGGATTTTAGACTTCCAAAAATTATTAAAATCTGATTTAGGAAGTCAAATTCAAACTAAAATAAAATTTGGAATTTGCTCAAAATTTCACTTTGTTTGATCGAAGCCCCAAAAATCACTTCATTTTGATTTAATTGATTTCCTAATTTGATCAATTGATGATTATAGTTGCATCCATATTCATATTTTGAATTTAAATTACTTGCAAATATCAAAAAACTAAAAATAAAAATCATAACACAACACCCAAATTGTTTACGGGGTTTGAAATTCCTGTCCCTGGGTTCGTGGTGAACCGATCCATTAATAATGTTAAAATGAAAATACAGTAAACTTTACATTCAAACAATAATGAATCAAAAAAATGAAAACGTGTGATATCAGAACTTTAAAGGACATTAATGGAGCTTATCCGTTGTCCTTTACCTTCCTGATCCACTTATAGTTGTGTCTCCCTTGGGTTCTACTCTTTTACGTAACTTTAATAGAAAATAAATCTATCACAAAATCTCAAAATTTGGAAAATTATCACACCATCATGATCGTCTCAAAATTCTGAACAATTTTCATATATAACTCGAGATCTGGTTTTGAGTGGAAGTGCCTCAAAAATCAAGTTTTCTGTAAATAGGTATATTCTGCCCTCCCACAGACCTGTCACTTGTTTTATACAAAACCTAGCGAGCTCCTTTTATAGCACTTCTCCAAAGGTGGTAGGTTGGTAAGTCTATTTATTCTTTTGGTGTAGGTTAAGGGTTTGAATCCCTTTGATTGTATTAACCACGATACATAGCAAATGGAAATCTTTTATCCTTATATGGGAATCAATCCCATAGTCCATGGGAGATAATTTTATCCAAACCTTTTAATAAGGCTAAAATGTCCTATTTTCATGTGGAAGGGATACGCATAGAATTTTTCTACCAAAATTGGAGGTCCATGTGCTCAAATGGAGTGGTACCACGTGTCGGCATGTGATTGGTTCACCTTTTGCCGCGTCACTTTTTCCTGTAAGTTTGACCCGAACTTTGACTGACCATATCTTTCGCATATGAACTTAGATTTGGTCCATTTGAAATGTGTCGTAAATATCATGACAATCTCTATGTAATAAAAGTAATTTTTGAGATTCCAAGATAATTAGTTTTCCAGTTTGATCATCTTTGACCATCAATTGACCAAACTTTGACCAACTTTGACCAGTGTATCTTGAGTTCACAAAGTGTCCAGCTTTTCACATTCTTATAGTCGTCGAAAAGATCTATGAAGGATATAATACATCGTCATGGTTTAGTGAATTTTAGGAAATATTTGACACTAAAATTGATCCTGTGCTCACATATAACAAAGTGGATACAATTAAGTTATAAAGGTGGAAGCAAAATCATCCCAAGAAGAAATTACTTTTCCATTTTTAAGAGATCATCATAAGTCTCACTCTCCCATCATATGAGTGTTGTACCACCTAAAAAAGAGTAGCTAAGTGAATATTTTCTTCTCTATCCACAATTTTCTAGACCTACAAAGAAACTTCAAATTACTTGATCCAACTTTTCGTATTTAACTCGCCCAATATACATTAGCAAATAAAGTTTGACATATAATTTTAACACTGATGAAACATTAGAGGAAAAAAAAAGGTTTAGAAGGAGATGGAGGAGGTTTAGGAGATCCTTCATCTTTACCTTTTTTGTTACCATTACTTCCTTCTTCTGTTTTACCTTATATTCTTTTTCTCCATTCCCGATATAGATCTTCCACCATCCTCTACATTTCCATGAATTCCTAACATAAAGGGATTTCCTCATCTAATATTTTAGGATATCATCTAAGATATTCCATTCTTGCACTTGAACTTGCACTTTTGACTCAATTTTAGGATTATATTCTTCTAGTGATCCTTCACTCGCTTGGATTTTGAATCGATAAGCATTCAAAATTATACTTACAAATCCAAAAATAAATGTTAAATAGTCCTTAATCATTCTTTACGATATAAAATTGATCCAAAAGTGTTTTTATGTGACTCACTTATTCAAATTATAATTTTAAAATACTTAAAAATTCAATTTCAATTTCCCATCAATTATAAAAATGATTAAAATTTGTCTTAAAAATAGAATAACTATTAAAAAAATTGATCAAATGAGAGAAAAATATAGTAGATAGTATAAACCAAGTGTTAATGGAGTTCACCCAAACTAACTGTCTCTGGGTTCAAAATTTCTGAACTAATCAATTATGATGTAAAAACATTTATTACAAAGATAATTTACATAGTCTTTTCTCGGTCCCTAGAAGGCTTTGATCTATTCTCCAATTGCACTCCTACCAAAAATATGCTCAAATGGTTCTATGGATCTCAACATGATATTTTAATTAACCAAGTTACTGACTTAATTTACAATTTAGCCCCTTTCATAATGTTTCGAGCTTCTTGTTTGTCATCAGGCCCTTATTTGTTTTTATCTAAGTGACATTGGTTTGAATCTGGTATAATTTTATTATTTTTGAACTTTTATTGATAAAAACCTTTAAAGTATTAAATTCCATCACGTATTATATGTTTGGCTTATAGCCCAACAATTAGACCCAAATATGGGACATGATAGGCAATGATTTCAAATATTTGGGATATAATGGCGGGACTTGTGATAGGATTATAGCCTTTTTACATTTTACATCATATATTAATCACACATGGAGTGGGAGTTGGTCATTTAGAGTATTTTTAAAGCCTTGGAATTTGCATTATACTTGTGTCTTCAACCACACCCATGCTCTATTTTGTTGGATAGTGTGCCAACTCATTAGTTAAATAAAAATCGGCTAGTTGTCTAGCTTTTTATTACCTTATACTTAAAATTAGTGGTGAGTGGGATGTGTGATGAGTTGGAAGTTGATTATGTAACAAGGTTGATGAGTTGGCTTGTGACTTGGAACTTGGAATTTCTGAGTTGAATACCTATAGAGCTTGATACTCAATTGGTCGATTTGGTTAGATTGATTTTGGAAAAATTGGGGATTCATCCCCACATGTAATACAAGTTGGTCTTCGAGATGGGTTTAAAAGTAAAAACCCCACACAATGTAATGTGAAGAAAGGATGTAGAGTCCCCATCCCGAAAAGAGTGGACCCCACCACCATCGGGCCCTCACCGACATACCATGTAGGACCCACATTGACCATCGAACTCTAGAGGCTAAAAATAATTTTTTTCATGATCAAACTTCCACTTTCCATTACCCCATTCATCCACTTGTCAGCTCATACTATTCCACCCGAACTTTGTGAAACATGTACTTTTTAAAAAAATTTCTTGTTGGATAGAAATATTAGTGGATCATATTTTCTACATATGACGTCTATTTTTCCTCATTAAAAAGTGTCCAAAAGTTCTTATCAATATCTTCCACATAGGAGTAGTTTCATAACTTGTGTAGACCATATCATTGATTTAGAGTGAGGGTCCTCCTAGATCACTTGTGATTTTGAGAAATATATGAGATGTATAGATTAGAAGGATTGATATTTCATTGAAGGATTTTGCTTTGGTGTACTTTAATATTGATATTCATAGATTAATATTTACTATGACAATAACTTTAAAACTTCCAATCTAGACAAAAACAATGTATTGTAATCATTTAAAATTATTTTTTATAATTTATGTGGAACAATTTATAATGGATTCTAATAGAGTGTAGGCTTGTTAAATGCATGTATATTGTGCTTGTATATTTATGAAACTCGATATTAATATATCATATGTTTGGAAACATTTTTTGTTTATATTAAAGTAGTATCTATTATAGGTATATATTTCTTCAAGACTTTCTTTTGAAGAAAAACTTTCTTCAAAATATTGTTGCATTTGTCTTGCACTTGTGTATTCAGCTCATCTTTTAGTAATTTTAGAGTTATTTTTGTATAAGACTCTTTTATCAGCCACTGTCTTTTGTCACCCCGACCATAGTTCTTTTTGTTTGCTTGAGCCTAAATTCAACTAAGTATGAAGTTGAATGCGAAAGATGTCCACGTGTCCCTTTGGTGAACTTGGGGCATGAAGCAAAGAAGGAGTTTTCTCAAACTTGTGCCGTATCACCCATGTGTCCCAAGCCTAATAAAGTTTTCCAGGTGGGTTGAAAAGTCAAGAATATAGTAGAAACACATAGGATATCCACATGTCGCGTGAAAAATTTCAAATAAAGAGAAAGAAGGAATTCCCTCAAATAAGAGCACACTCTCCACACGTCACTTAGGAAATTTTTTGAAAACAAAGCCCCAGGAAAGGCCCTCAAACAAGCGCGTGACCTCCATGTGGTAGAGAAGAATCATCACCAACCAAAGGATCACAAGTTAGATGAATTAAAGGAAATCGTAAATATCACCAACAGAAGTTGAGATTTTAACCCAAAAATGAAAGATCTTGTAAGAAAATTGAATGTAGTCGGTGGAAGGTCTGATTCCAGACATTGAAGCGAGATACAAAGGGATCTATAAAGGAGTTTTCTTATCTAGAACAAAAAAATGTGAGGATAGAAAAATAAAAAACATACGAGAGTTGCGAAAAGGGATTCTAGGCTTAGTTATTGTATTGGCTAGCCTTAGCAAGACCTTGTTGTAGAAGGAATTTTTAATCTATGCCATATCAGATTTATGTATTAATTTCTCTATGAATAAAGAGTTCTTATTCTATGCATTTTAGCTTTCAATATTATGTGTCTTTCATCTTTCATTGCTGGTAGTTTTTAGATAATTTTGAAGATCTATCATGCTATATGTCCTTGGCTTTTCTATATGCATCTATCATCTACGTATTGTTATGTTTTACACCTTCTCAGCCTCTGATAATCCAAGATACTTATAAAAATAGTAGATCATGCTAAACACTCTTTGAATATTTTAAGAAGTTTCCCAGGATCCATTTCTGTTTCTTTTAAAGATCTGTTTCAGCGTATCACCTTAATTAGTTTTGTACTCCATTTTAATTTTTCTCTAACCTTACCCCACACCATAGAGAAGAGCCAAATTATTTAAAATATGGAGGTTATATTAGGGCACACGTCCCACTTACCTAAGGTATCCCATGACTTTTATGGTTCATCTGCAAAGATAATCATAAATATTTTCCTAACACACCAAGCGGGACACAAATCCATAATCACATGATTAGAAGTCGAATCTACCAATTTCAGCAATACTAAGTTTGGTCTTCTCTAGTTTACAAGACAAATGCAAACAAGAGTGAGGACAAGAGAAGAAGGTGTGTTTGAATACTTACAATTATCTCTATCACATAATAGAAGAGGTAGATAGATTCAGAGGTCTCCGTCTCCTCCGAACTAGACTCTCTCAACACCTCCACCAGGTAGGCCCTTCTTACAGTCAACTAGAATCCTTAGACCTATTTTAATGGCCCACCTCCAAGCTCAACCCCTAAGGAAATTTTTTTCATGGAATCAAGGGAGTTTTCTCATCCTACCCACACCCCTAATAGTGTGGAATCCTATTCGGATAACACGATAAAAATGGTGACCAAATTTAGTAGAGAAGACTTCAAAACTCTAGAGGAACACCTCCAGGATGTAGCAGAAATATGCACGGTACATTATATCAGGGAACATGACATAGCCTTATGGTTACTAGCTACTTCCCTTAAAGGGAAGGCTTTGGATTAGTACCAATCCCTAACCCCTAATTCTACTAGTACATGGGACCAACTTGGAAATGTCTTGGTAGAAAGATTCAGTGAGAAAGGGGATAGATCCTCGCTCCTATAACAACTTATCAACATCAAGAAGGGTTTGCAAGAGCTTATGACCGATTTTAACACTAGATTTCACAAAACATGGTAGAGGATTCCTATTATAGCAAGGCCACTTGCAAGTATGGCTATTGTTTTTTACTTAAAAGCTCTAAATTTGGATATTTCTGATGATTCAATCATTAGGAGGGGACTCTTTACCACAAGCATATGATATTGTGATCTAAGATGAGAACAATCTAATAGATGTTGGTAAGCTTCCCCTAAGATCCCCTTTGCCAATGTACCCTAAAATAACTCCCCTTCCACAAGAACTCGATCCCGAGTCTCTACCAAAGCCCCTACATTTCAAAGATAATTACCCAACCTCTCATTTGACACCAATTCCCACTAAAAATTCATCATCCTCTTCTCCCGAAATGGAGGAAGTCAAAAATATCCTTAGAAACTTCTCTAACGAGATAATAAATCTTAAAAGGAATCAGAGCACTTACCTAAGACAAAATTATCAAATATATCAAGGTGGTAGGCCTACCTATCCCTCTTAACATTAGAATACCCAGAGAGATTGCCATCTGCGCACGCAGTCATTTAACTAGCTCGTACCGATACCAACACCACTCCAGACTATCCCACCCAATAGCGGAAGAGAAATGGTACTTGGGAAAAAAATTGGTAGAAGATCCCAACACATGGTGCTTCCCCTGTAATATTTCCCACATGCCAAGAGACTATCCCCAAGGAAATTTACAACAAAAGGTAGCCAAACAAAGAGCAAGGGAAGGCTATGATGTTAACGCATCAAGACCTTACTAGTCCACGGGAGTCCAAAATGCGGCCTTTGTTGCACAAATTCAAGGGATGTCCTCGAACAAGAAGCAAAGATCACACTAGAGCACACACTTTTCTCTTAGGTAGAAGGAGAGGAATTTGTATTTACAAATGAGATAGATACTTCTAAGCCCGCTCAATTTAATTATAATACTCGCTTCAAAAAAGGATGATAGAGATAGATGCTCCTATCCTAAGTATGACTAGAAAGATGCAAAAATAGCCTCCAACCATCATGGTCTCACCACCAATGGTCGTAAAAGAAGCTCTGAGAACTATCCAAAATCAGGATTCCCTCCATCCCATGGTTAAAGGATTAAAACACTATTCATTATCCAAGACATCATCACCCGAACCAATTAACGTGGTTCAACAACTCAAGAAAGTGCCAACTAACACATCCTTGTGGGATATTCTAGGCATTCTAGAGCAAAAGGAGTTTCTCCAAGAAGCACTTAAATCAAATGATGACCCAACCACCACCAGGAAAGAGAAGGAATAGGTAAAAGTGATTCGAGCCCCAATAGAGGTAGTGTTGTTAAATTAGAAGGGAGAAGTAAGTAAACCAAGGCCCAATCCCTTTTTCATGACTCTTATCATAGGTAGGAAATTATTACATAACTCCATGATAGACTCTGCACAAGAACTATAGTCATGCCCAAAGCAATTGTAGACACCTTAGGAATTGAATATGAGCCCTTAAAGAAAGGAGTCATGCAACTAGATGGAAAATCAGTCCAAACCATAGGAGCTATCAAGGGACTCTCGTTGCAGCTTTATTCCTGCCCGAACATAACCGTTCCATAGGATATAGTAGTAATTGACATTCCTCTAGTCTTTGGAATGTCTCTCTCTCTCTCATGATTTCATGACTAAAATAGGAGGTTATATGTCTCTTGATTGGTCCCACCTGATTTTGTGGACCAAATATATATCTAACATGAAGGTATTATTAGAACCCCTTGCTAAGGAACATATAACAAACCAAAAATCACAGGGATTTGAGTATTCCCATGCTATGATCACTAGAGAAGAAGAATCATATACAAAGGAGAGTAATCTTCAAAGTGGTGGTCATTTAGCCAACCTTCCCCCAAAAATCCCTTCGAGATATTTGATTCAACTAGTTTGGGTACTTACGTCATCTTCAAAAAGTACTCCATGATTCCAAAGGTTGTAAAAGAAGAGGATAAAAGAGAAGGGAATCCCGTCAGAGATTCCAGATATGGACCCTGCATTTCAATGAGGCTAAAAGCAAAAATGGCTTAGGAACTAGAATATACTTGTTATCCTAAAGTAGAAAGAAGATACTCCAAGCATTCCACTTCCAGCTCATGTACTAGTAATGAAATAGAGTATGAGGCCTTAGTACATGGTTTGACCATGGCATGAAAGGAAGGCATCAAACAATTGAGAGTCTTTGACAAATTAGAGTTGGTAGTAACATAGGTAAGGAAAAATGCTACCACAAAAATCCAAGAATGAGGTCCTATCGACATAGGGCATGGGATCTCATTGAATATTTCGAATCCTTTAATATCAAGGTTATTCCCAAGACAAAAATATAGAATTTGATAGGATGGCCTTAATGGGGTCGTAATTCAACCCAATACATGACTTGACAATGAATGAAAGTACCATAAAATTGATCTTCACCCTTCTATACTTGATACCATTGATCATTGGTAGGTTTTTAATATTGACCGGAAAATTATACACTTCCTCTAGCAATCTAACTAGTTTACAAACCAAATCCAACCCAAGATCAAAGAAGCTTATGGAGATTGGATTATTCAGTTGAAGATGAACACAATTTTGAAAGGGTTAATAACAATAGAAATAATTTTTGATTCTAATGATGCTAGTTAATATTGAAGGAAGTTTCCAGTGGTAAAGGAGGATTATGTCGAGCTAGAAGTGAATAAAGAGATAAATCTAAAGTTCGGGAGATTAGTCACTCAAAGAGAAAGGGAAATACTCGTGGATTTATGCCATCGGTATGAAAAAGTGATGGCTTGGACATATGATGGCCTACATGGTTACAAAAAGGATATCATCCAACACACCATCAACCTCGAATAAGGAACTAAGCTCGTGCACTAGAAGTAGTGGTCAGTGAAGCCAAAAATAGAATCCCGCATGGCTAAGGAAGTGAGAAAACTCCTAGAGGCTAAAATAATCTTTCCTATCAAGAAAACAACATGGGTCTCTAACCTAGTCCTAGTAAGGAAGAAAAAAATGAAATTTAGATTTGTGTAGATTTTAGAGACCTAAATAGAGTGTCCCTAAAGGATCACTACCATTTACCCTCCATGGAGCATATATTACAAATAGTTGTAGGCTCATAAAGGTTTTCTCTATTGGATGGTTTTTTAGGCTATAACCAGATATGGCTCATGGAAGGGGACCAACATAAGACCACTTTCACAACAAAATGGGGAACCTTTGCATACACAAAAATTCCATTTGGAATCACAAACGCTAGAGATACCTTTCAAAGAGCCATGGAATTCTCATTTGGAGCATTGATTGATAAGGTAACTCTTATATACTTAGATGATCTCACGGTATTTACCAAGACAACAGAGGGTCATTGATGCCTTGAAGTTGTGTTCAAGAAATTCTAAGAATTTGGGATCTCTCTGAACCCAAGGAAATGTGTTTTCAGAGTAACCTATGGAAAAATCCTGGGACACATTATTTCAAAGGAAGGAATATATTTTGATCCGAGAAGAGTTGAAGCCATCATGGACTGCCTTATCACCAATAAGAAAGTGGTCCAATGTTTCTTAGGTAATATTAATTTTTTAGCAAGTTCATTTTATACTTTGTCGGGATAATCCGACCGATCACGCTAATGCTCAAGAAGGACCTTAAATCAAATGTACCACTAAAGTTCGTGAGGATGTTAAGGTAATTAAAGGGGCCATCACATCTACCCCGATACTACACAACCCAAAATTCTCAAAGGGTTTCATCCTGTATATATATGGTGGTAAACATAGCATGAAATCTATGCTAACACATAAGGGAGAGTCTAAAGGAGAATAACATCCAATCGCATTCTTCTACAAAACTCTCCATGACTATGAAATGAGGTATAACTTTATAGAAAGACAAGGTTATGCTATAGTTAAGGTTATGAAGAAATTCAGGCACCTTGTCACTCATAGTAAAATCCAGGTTATGGTGGCACACTCTAGTGTCAAATAATATATAACGAGAGGGTGAGATAATAGATAAAAGAGATAACTAGATCACTAAGATCCTCAAATACAACATTGAGGTAAAACCTACAAAGCTAGTATGAGGAAGGGGCCTATGTCAATATTTAACCCAAGACTATATGCCACCAATTAATGATGAGCACGAAGAGATAGTTTATATCGAAGAAAGTGACTTGATTAACTCGGGTCTTAGATAGGATTTGCTTCATGTAGATAGGGAAATACCCAAGCCATCTCCCCTTAAAAGGAGGAGGTACTATAGGAAATAGGGTTCCAATTTCACCATGATTGATGATTTCCTTTTTAAAAAGAACTCTAATGGAATCCTCCTAAGTGCTTGGAGAATGAAGAAGATGAAATATTATTATGTGAGTTGCACTATGGGAGCTCGGAGGCCATTTTTCTCCCTAAACCACGTGATAAAAATCTTGCAAGCATGATACTTTTTTTTGATCTTGTTCACGACAAATCCAAGAAGAGATAAATAGATGTAAGGTTTTTCAAGTTTATATGGGTTTTTGGAGGAATGCAACATTACCTCTTAATCCCATCCTAATTGAGGAGCCATTTGAATAATGGGGTATAGAATTCATCGAAATGGTCAACCCAACTTCAAGTGCCATGCATAAATGGATCCTCACCGCAACGGATTACTTCACCCGATGGGCGTAGGTAGTTCCACTGAAAGAGGCCACCGAGAATGTGATCCTATGACTCCTACAAGGTATTACTAACCACTTCAAACCCCCTCGCACTATTATATCCGATAATGCTAAGGCCATTTTGGGGGCCAAAGTATCTGAATTCACTATAAAGCATGCGATCTATATGAAAACATCCTCCAATTATTACCCACAACAAAATGGTTTGGTAGAGTCCACTAACAAAAACTTGACCAGGCTCATAAAAAGAATGGGAAATGAGCATAAGAGGCTATGACATGAACATATAAAGATAATATTATGAGATGATTGAGTCAAACCTAAAAAGATCTTGAAAGCCTCTCCATATGAGATAGTCTATGGGAAAAGCGTTGTGATGCAAATTTCCCTAGAAATCCTGCATTAAAAATATTTTAAAAATGAGATAGAGAAAAATGGGGTGATGCAAGTGAGACTCGTTGAGCTAGTAGAGCTCCGAGAGAAGTGAGAGACCAGTCATAAATCCATGATCAAATGCCAATAGGTGGTGAAAACTTGGTTCGATCAAAATATGTTGGAACCATAATTCCAATTAGGTACTACAGTTTTGAAATGGGATGTAAGGGTTGCATGCCTGGAAATCATGGAAAGTTTGACCCCTTATGGATGGGACCCTTGAAAATCGGTGTGTGTAAGCATCATAATGATTTCGAACTTGAAACCATGGAAAATTACCCCTTGGAAATTCTAGTAAACGAGATTCATTTAAAACCTTTCCTTTGAGTCTCTTCGTTTTAATATTGTGTCTTATGTATAGTTTTTCTTTTCCTAGTTCTTTTTCTCCATTTGTTGTTGTCCTTTTTATAAGTGTGTCAAACATGTGTCCCTTGTGGATCCCCTTGCCTCGTTTTGAATTTTTGGAGGGAGTGCACCTTCCTAATTTTCCCTAAAATTAATGATCCAACATCCTCCTAGGATATTTGATAGAAAAAAATTGAGAATTGATATAGAATCTCTTGAAAAGTGCAAAGTTCGACACTTAAGGTCATTAATTAAAAAGGGTTGTTATGTGAAGTGACTCTATATACGCGCGAGCCATTACTCTCTAAGTTAGGGTGGATATTTAAGATATTTGGGAGCATCCAACAGGCTCATTTCAAATGCTTGAGTCTTTTAATCGGTCTCTAAGTGTCCAAGTAAAAGAATCGATCCTTCTCTTAGTCATGAAAATTATCATGATGACTTCCACTCCACACCAAAAGTGAAGTCTTATGCAGGGAAACCCATGCCACCAAGAACTCTTAAACCGTGGTTGAGGTTACTTGACAGGGTCTAGATCCAATGACCCTTTTTTGGTTTCCAACTTTGTCGATGAAATTTTTGACCATGTTCTCAACAAGAAGCCCAAAGCTCTGAGAGAGGTAGCCTATGCCAGGTTTCTTAACTTGGGAAATTTTGAAGCTTTTGGCTCAAGAATATGGAGCATGAAACTTGTCCAATATATGGTGTCACTCGTGCACTGTACCTAGAGATCATACATATGTGTGCGGGTTGCTTTGACTCACACTAATACCATCCGGGAAGGAACATAAAGGTGGTAATTCACCTCAAACTACTAGGGACATTCGACTCTAATCTACGACTAGTTCTATGATATGGTGAAGTTCAAAATCATATAGGATTAGTTTTAGAATAAATATTCATTTCTTAATAGGGAGTTAAGGCAGACAGATTTAGGTGGTTTGGGAACCACATGATTCCCCATTCCCCGAAGTCACTTATGGCAGATTCACAAGATGCCTACTCCATGCTTGGCATTTATTTTTAGCCAATATTTAGAAAATAACATATAGGATTAGAAGATGGCGGCCTTCTTGAATGAGGTACATAAAGAAAGAGTACGTGTACCACTTTGACTTCACCGAAGTCATTGCAGAATCTATTTGTGAGAAACTTGTCAGTTCTGGTAAACTCCACCTTTAGGTATTCTTCATATTTGTTCCACCTTATTCTGTATCAAAATTCCCAATACCTCAGCTATTTCATGACTTTGACTCTATGGGATGTGGAGGTTGATCCCCAAAAGATCATTCCAGTGTCCACTTAGACTCATGTACTATCCCACTCATCAGATGTATATGAATTTTTAAATTATTTTGTGGAGCTCTTCCTACTCGAATTTGACTGGAAGGGATCAACAACGTAATGAATAGATCTGTATAATCTATCCTTGTGGATCCCCATATGCTTGTGATTATTTTTTTGGGGTAGGGCATTCGATGATTTAGTTGCATGATTTTCGAGATGAATCATTTATGCTCTCGAGGGTTCTCATGACACGGGTTGTGGGTCTTGAGATAGTTAGGCAGCTGGTACTCTTGGATATTGAATTTGGCTCTGTAAAAAAAGAAGGAACTTTTTGAACTCCCCTTGAGCAAGGGAGGAATTGCTGTGATTAAGAGAAAGGTGGAACATAGCCTTGCATAAAAGATAGATTCCTATGGATTTACCCTCATTCAAGACTCGTGGAGGTATGACATAGATGGGATGATGGTCGTAACTCTGGTTCTAAACAGGGTCCCAGACTTCTACAAGCACGAGCCAGGAATTTTTTTGAAGAAAGGCAGTCCCCTTGGGAAGAGTCACCTAACATATTCATTGATTTTAGTAACATTCCAATTCTATAATGGGAGTCATTCCACCTAGTTAAGCACATGTATGATCCCACCCTCACCATGAAAAAGGACACAGAGTGACCCTGCATAAAAAATACTAGAGCACATAAAATATTGAAGCCTATTGGAAGTATAGGAAGGAGATCAGACAAACCACACTCAATTTTGAAGTTGTATCCAGTTATGAGCAATGGGAGGAGTTTTGGGATGTGGACCATGGATTCAACATGGAATGTGAGGACACAGTAACAATCACCTTAAAGCAGCCCATGAGATTGACCCCGAGAGTCCTATGGTACCTCCCAATAGTAATTCTAAGTACCTTTTATGCTCTCCATTTCTTTGCAAGGTCCTTCGGTTTAGACACCCACCTCACATCTTGCATCAACTCCCAAAGCATGGGGAGCCTATGGAGGAATCGATGCCGAGCCCCTTGCGAAAAAATTTAAATTCGTCCATGACCCTGCATTTCCTTCCCCTCTACCTCCTCCCGGGCTCACTTTCAATCCCCTTCTCCACCACCGTTTTCCCAGACAAGGGTATCCCCTTATCGCAAACCCCATCTCAAACTCTCCCTCCACCCGAAGACCCTCTTTTTCCTCAACCTCCCTCCACTATCCCAAATTTCTCCCCGCGTGGTGACAAACCCTTCTTTGGCTCTGGTAACTTCAATGCCTCAACCAAAAGTTACAATTCCATATGTTCTTACACTAGGGTTCCCATCCACGGGTAGGGTTATCCCTTCTCCCTCAAAGTTTTTGAGTTAAAATGAAACCACAAGGGCGGGCACCGAGATAGCGAGAAGGGTAAAACAAAAGAAGAAGGAAATGTCTGTAGGAGCAATTAAGCAGATGTGGTCATTATATGACCATCAATAGAGCTCCTTGAGAATCGAGTGGCTATTCCCCCAAGTATCCAAACCCATGAAATAGATGCACCCGATGACTATTCTATCAACGTGCCATGTCAACCTCACGAGTTCTAGTCTCGGGATAAGGTTGAGTTAATGAATGAAATTGGGGCCGTAGTCAAGATAGACTACCTTAAGCTCAACAACTAGTTGAGAAAGGCATAATCTATCCTACGTAGTGTAGAAGCTACCATGGTCAACCAACGAATTGAGATTAAAGGAAAAGGTAAGGAGATTAAACAAATTCGTAAGGAATTAAAGGAAGCTTCGTCACAATAATTCCTTGTGGCTTCTCAAGTGGAAGATAAAACTCTAGAATATGAACTTGCCATGCCCGAGGCCTTGGCCAATTCACTCTCACAGGAGAAAGGATCCCTCTAACAAAAGGTTATTTCAATAAATGCGGAGGTGGTTGTGATCCGTAAATTTGTACACCATTGAGGAAGAAAAACACAACCTCCGGATAAGGTTGAAATCATCTAAGGACATGGTCAAGGAATTAACCAATAAATTAGGACAACAACCCTAGAAAGGGGGAATTATAAAATTAGTGAAAGAGATATATGCCTCTTGTTGTGACTCGAATTGCGACCATGGAAATGAATCTATCCCCGCACTTGGATTTATATCTGATGCACAATGGTTATGCTCAAATGTGGAGACCACATCCTCTACCATCAGCAATGCCGTAGCCACCAAGGTCCCTGAATCATTATTGTTGATTCAGAAACTTTACGATGCTCCTAACTCCACCCTATAAGTGGCAGAATCACTAACGGTGGATAATCACTACAAAAATCCATGATATCTTGAGCTACAACAAAGCATCCATCAAATGCCATAATCTCTTGACCCAACTCCAACATGGGAAGTAGAGCATCAATGAATTATTCTGTTATGCTTCCCCTCCCCTTCCCCGATGACTCTACAAAGTCCTATTAAAGGATGAAATTCAATAACTCTTGATCTCCAAATGATAACACAAGAATGTATTTTAGTATTTAAAAGAGAGATCTAGTGTCACTAAGAAGGTGGAAGCCATCTTGAACCCAATAGTGTAGTTAGAGTTCCATTTGCACGCGAGAGTGCAAAGTCTTAAAAATTTTCCCCAAGGAGATAGTCAAGTGGATCGAGCTTTCCGGCCTTGCAACAAAGAACCTACCCTACGATGGGGAATGGCTTGGATATCGAAATGCTTTGAAACAACTTTTACTTGGTATTTTGTAAGCCACATTTTGAATTTTGAGGCCGAGAGGATTGCCAGATCCTTCTATGACTAGCATGTATTCCATTGGTGAGTTATCATAACTATAGAGATCTTTTTCTATAAGACTCTTTTATCAGCCACCATCTTTTGTCACCCCGGCCATTGTTCTCTTTGTCCTCTTGAGCCTAAATTCGACTAAATATGAAGATGAATGCAGAATATTTCCACATGTTCCTTTGGCATACTCGGCACATGAAGTAGAAAAGGAGTTTTCTCAAACTTGTGCTGCATCTCCCACGTGTCCTAGGCTTGATTAATTTTTCCAGGTGGGTTGAAAAGTCAAGAATATAGTATAAACACACAGAATGTCCACATGTCACCTGAGCACAATTTCAAATAAAGAGAAAGAAGGACCATCCTCAAACAAACGTGCACTCTCCATGCATCACTTAGGAACAATTTTGAAGACAAATCCCAAGGAAAGGGCCTCAAAGAAGCATGTGACCTCCACGCGGCAGAGAAGAATCATCACCGACCGAAGGAGTGCAAGTTGGATGAATTAAATGAAATCGGAAATATCACCAATAAGTAGTTGAGATATTGACCCAAAAATGAAATATCTTCTAAGAAAATTGAATGTTTTCGGTGGAAGGTATGATTCTGAACATTAAAATGAGAGCTAAAGGGATATATAAAGGAATGTTTTGATCCATAATGAAAAAAAAGGGGGAGAGGATAGAAAAAGAAAAACATACGAGAGCTACGAAAAGGGATTCTAGGCTTAGTTATTATATTGGCTAGCCTTACCAAGAATCATTGTAGAAGGAAGTTATAATCTATGCCATATCATCCTTATGTATTATTTTCTCTATGAATAAAGAGTTCTTGTTTTGTGCATTTTAGCTTTCAATATTCTAGTGTCTTTCATCTTTTGTTGCTAGTAGTTTTAGATAATTTTGAAGATCTATCATGCTATATGCCCTTGGGTTTTCTATATGCATCTATCATCTACATATTGTTATGTTTTACACCTTCTCGGCCTCTTGATAATCCAAGATACTTCTAAAAATAGTAGATCATGCTAAACTCTCTTCGTCTATTTTAAGTAGTTTCCCAGGATCCATTTATGTGTCTTTTAAAGATCTATTTTGGTGTATCACCTTAATTAGTTTTGTACTTCGTTTTACTTTTCCTCTAACCTTACCCCACACCATAGAGAAGAGCCAACTTCTTTAAAATTTGGAGGTTATCTTAGGGTGCACGTCCCACTTCCCTAAGGTATCCCATGACTTTGATGGTTCATCCACAAAGATAATCATCAACATAACTTCTCTTATTGGAACTTGTGCAACCCCTCATGTTCCAAATTTTTTTGTATTGTAACGTTTGATTGCTTATTATTTTATACTCCTATACACTTTATAGATTCAAGACTCTTATTATTATCTACACCATGTCTTATGAGGTGTACGTCAAAATAATATCTTCTCCAAGACATGTAACTCATAGAAGGTTTATGGACTAATGGTTCCCATTAAGGGACATTTTGGGATGTACTAGTATCCTTAGAATAAGTAATTGGAGAAGAAGATCAAGATCAAGAATGTTTAGTATAAAATTAAAAACTCCCTTATTCTCAATTTTTTTATCTTCTTTGTAAAGTGTAAAATTGTTATCCTAGTGTTCATTGATGCCATGATAAATATAAAAAGGAGAGAATTTTATCTTCTAGATTTGTTGAGAAGGATGGTAGTAATAAAGTGGAAGAGTAATTAACCATTTATCTAATAAAATGTGTAAGATATCACATGTAAGATTTCATGCAATCGATCATTTAAATTTTCAAATTGAAGAGGAGTTTTAATGTGGTTACATCATTAATCAAGATTAATTACTTGTATAATGAATAATGTTGCCTCTATGTAGGATTTTTACTTGGATTGATGTATAAGATATATATTGTGGAGTAGATATATCACTTTTATCCTCTTTTGAAATTATTTAAGAGATAATACAAACTCATGCACTTACTCCGTTGGAGGAGAAAACTCTCTTTCAAGTTTAATTTTTTATTTACAAGGAGAGTTAAATATATCACACATTTTAAATAAAATTATAATTAAGAGGGTATTAGAGATCTTGATAGAAAATGTAATGTATTTCCAAATTAGATGGTTACTATATTAATTATCACATTAACATCCTAAATCATAGAATTTATTCACTTATAGATTCATATTGCTCTTGATGCAAAGCTTGAAAGTATTTATATGTAGAATTTTGACCCTTATTCTAAATATATTGTCTGAGAAATATGTTTTTAGTTCTAAAAATGTTCTTAAATATCCACTAGGAGATGATGAAACCAATCAAAGGCCTTACTAGTTAATATTTTAGAAAAACATGATCATTATTACCTTATTCCATTGGAGATAAATTTCATTAAGGTTTGGATATGGGTCACCATTTCCATAAAATAGTTGTAATTTAGACATAGTGAAACCTATACGAAATGATGAATTAATACTACTTTTTGGAGCTTAAAATTTCATCCTGCTCTAAGTCATAGACAAACTAGGATTTTGAGGCAACATGGGACTGTCTCCAAGTTGTCGGACTTGCATTGTGTGATAGACCTCTAGAGAAGGCTGATTCCTCTACCTAATTCTAATGCTAAACTACTATAGGAATTTAAATGTAACTATCTAACTCTACTTTAAAATTCCAAGGGACTAGGGTGAGAAGGATATGCATAAAAATAAATCCTAAACTACAGAGGTGATAACACCAAGAAAAGGGGTGGAGACACTCTCAAGTGAGTGGAAATGGAAGAAAATGATGAAGGAGAGGGAAGAATTGAGTGCCAAAGTCCAAAACAACATTCAAACCACCATGTCCATAGAGCACAACACATTTGAGACCCTACAAGGAGAGAAAAAGATGCACAAAACACATGCAAATGCAATGAAAGGAAAGAAAAATGCAATACATTCTAGGAAAAAGAAAGCCACAAAACAAGAATTTTATTGCTTCAAGTATGCAAAATCCATTACATTAGAGGATAAGAGGAAAGGATCACCATGCAAGATGTCCAAATCTTAGGCCTGCAACTCATAGCTTCTCAAACAATTTTTACAAAGTTCTATTACATTGAAGAACAT
The DNA here is from genome assembly GCA_018340775.1 of Taxus wallichiana var. yunnanensis. Lineage (NCBI taxonomy): Eukaryota > Viridiplantae > Streptophyta > Pinopsida > Cupressales > Taxaceae > Taxus > Taxus wallichiana. Next base: position 136,182,900 of record CM031239.1, on the reverse strand, counting down.
ACCCCCTCTTAAATGAGAGGTTTTACAATATATAAAAGATGAGAAAAGAGGAAACTTGAAATTCTACCCCCACCCACCAAAAATAAGCATTAATTTTCTAGAAAATAACATGAGTGACCTGTAAAACTCATTCCCCAAATTCCTTTTCCTTGTGGAGGAATAAAGATGACCATACTTCATTAAATCTGATTTTAACTACCTGCATTGTGCATCTTTAAATACCGGAAGTGTTTTTCCTTTTTCTCCCACATAACCCTATCAAAATTATATTTTTTAGATTCCATGATGTACTTCTTAGAGATACGTTTCCAAAAAGTCAAAGTTTTTGAAATTTTGTGCACCAGGGGAGTGAGATATGGCCATGCGCATTTGCGGGGTTGGGGAGGAACGCGGGTTCCTAATACTTCATCACATCTGCATTTAAATCTATTTTTTATTTACTATGTAGATATTTTAGATATGTGGGGCAAAAATGGTACTTAGGAACTAGGGTCTTGAGTTCCACCCTTTTCCATCTTCTCTACATTTCCTAGAGTTGTGTGTGTTAATTAGTGAATCGGATCATGAGTGAAACTTTGGAAATGTTTCACCACTGATCGTTGTGCCCACATTTGCTCCCCCTTCCGCAATGAACTCTGCCTTCATTTTTAACCTTTTCCCTTTCTCTTTGTTTTACATATGCTTATGGCCTATGGGGAACTAGGTGGTTCATGAAACTATTTCCATCACCGCAATGTTCTTCCAACGCCTACCTCACCCACACAACACTATGCTCACCACTTCCTTTTTCTTTGTGGATCGAAAGAAGATGCGGGAACCAAGGGCTCGTAGGAACTTGTTTCACCCATTCCACTTTATCTAATCCACCCATATTACACTAAAATTTAAAGTCCTTTATATTACGGATATGAGACCAATGTGAAGAAATCTTTTCCCTGGGGAACTTGTACTGTGTTTCTCGCCGAACCTGTAAAACATAGATTCTCACCCAAATTATTCAAATTTCTCAAAAGTGGCTAAGTGTTTGAAATTTTATGTATCTCGAGGAGTTAGGAGAAAGTAGAGAAATGTACAAAAATCATCCCAAGTACCTAGAACATGAAAAATACCCGAATTTGTAGATTATTCATGGATCTCCATCAACTCGTCCAAGTCTAAATTTGTCTAAGTTATCTAATTTTTCCAAGGGGGGAAAATTGGATAACAATTTTGGCAACTCAACGGCATAATATTCCTATTATATTGAAATATAAATGGTCTTGAAGCATCTATTGGGCATGAATTCATCTTGATAATCTGAAACTGATTTAAAAATTGAATTTTTGACCTCTCGAATCCACTTGAAGCCTTCGTTTGAACCTAAAGCCGACCTAAAGCTTGAATTGACCATATCATTATAAGAAATCTTTTGAATAAGGCTTTATGAGAGTGGAAAATTTAATTGAAGCTGAAATTCACCTACTTACCTATACAAATGATCTCGTGAGACAAAGGATTAACATTTAAAGTTGTCCTAAATCTATTTTTGTCAAGTATGAAGAAAAATTGAATTGATTTCTTGGAAAATATGAAGCATTGCAGAATTTTGAATCACACACGATTAGATGGATACACGTAGAATTACCCTAAACATATTCTTCTTCTCCAATGGACACTTCTTCATCCAATGGATTGTGCAAGAGAAACAAACACCACAAAAACTATGTTCAAATGGGAAAATCATACATGTTCCAAGAAGAAACATGTAGAGTGTACACAAGAACTTTCTACTGAAAACAAACCTATCCTACCCTACTCTAACCAGAGGTAAATGGAACTCACACAAATCCTGCAATAGTAAGGGAGAAGTTGCTTCCCTTTCTCACAAATTAAGACCATGCATTTGATTTTGCAGCAAACATGGTCTTTAATAAGAGTGGAAAACTATTTCGAAACCAATTTTCCACCTTATTGTACAAAGTATCAACAACAAATGAATTAATTACCTCCTTTAGTTTTTATACATTTGAATTAGGGAGGCATTGTTACTAACCTTTGGTACATTTTATCTCTTCCTCATGCTCTGAAGTGAACATAAATGGTTGCAACTCCTTGGATGGCTCTAAACTAGACATATATCCGATTTGGCAAGGCCCGATCCTGTGATTTTCCCATTCATTTAAATCTCATCCGCAGGAATGGGGAACCTTGCAGTCTTTATTCTTGAAGGTAGCTACTTGCAAGATGATGTGATCCATGTTCCACTTCCACAAATAACTATCTTTCCATATTTTGATCCCGATTTATTTCATCTTCATCCTCCATCCCACTTTGATCTTCCATTAAAAGTGCAATAAGCTCCAAACATGTAGATTAATGAGGATCATTGCATTCCATTAAAGCACCTTGCTCACTTTCAATACATTCTTCCTCAATTTCTTGTATGAAACTAGTGTTAAAAAATACTCACTCTTCCTCTCCAATTCCAACCTAATTGTCCTTCACGTCTACGTGCTCTATTTTTTATATTTAGCTCCGATTTTTGCAAAGTTTTCACATTTTCATTTTCCTAATCAATCATACCAATCATCCATTGATATACAATTTTTATCCTTGGTATAATTATTTGGAGAAGGAACATATAAAAGGGGTTGCTGATTTGTTGCATGCTTGAGCTGAGATGTTTGATGATCGAAATACCTAATTTGACCAATTGGAGAAGCCAAATGATCATCCAAAAAATACTCTCTAATTTTTTAACTTGCATTATCCAAAAGAAATACATGCTTTTTTTTAGAATCCTTATTGTTTAGAGTGTTGCATGGGCTTCTCCACTCCAAAACATAGCATACCTCTTGTTCTACTAAGCTTATAGGATAAATAGGTCTAGTAAGGGTTGGGTAGAAACTAGGGATAACATTTGAAATACCACAACTCCTGAAACATTAGTGTAAGGTTTGGTGAAGTTGGGTAGTGCCTTGGGTGGAGATGGGAGGGAATTTTGCAAATTTTGGGGAGTTATTTGGGCATGATAAACTTGTGGAGCATCAAATGAAGGACAAGAAAGAAAAGGATCTTCCTGCTTTTGAAAAGGAACAATGGATTTTTCATTTTTAGCACAGGGGAGGGAATCAATTGAGATGGTGAGGGAAGAATTGTAGAAACAAAAAGGGTTTTTATTTCCATTCGAATAAGTATCTTCTCATCTCGTAACGTAATGGAAAAATCTTGAGGAATATTGTTACCTCCTAGGGATTGAATCAATACAGCTAAATCAACATCAAAGGATCTCAAATAATACAAGAATTCCATACCTTGTGAGGGTCTGTATTCTTGAGGAATTTTGTGCCAAGTCCTTATAAATTTGATGTTGAAATTAGAGATAAATTCCATTGGATCCCATTGTATTTTTTTGAGATGTTCCATGAGGAAAATGACATATGCATCCTCCTTAAATTGGTTGTGTATTTTGTCTTCCACCCGATTCCATGTGAAAATGGTTTGTGAAGACAAAATGTTGTACCAATCACTTATTTTACGTCTCGAATGATGAAACAAGAAGTTTGAGGCAAATGTTCTCTTCTATGATATTGTGAATGGCACAATGGTTTTCTATATCTTGAATATGATCAATAGGATATTTATTTCCATTTCCATGGAAGAGAGGTAGGTTTTTCAGGGCTATTTTGGGAATATCATCCCACAACTACAAATGGTGAGGGCTCAAAATAAAATGAGAAAATGGAAGAGATATTTAGAGAGAAATGAATGAATTAGAAACATCAAAATGATCGGAAGAAAAAGGGAAAGGTCTAAAATTTGTCGGACAATGGGGTGAAAAGGTATATTTACCAACTAAATTAAATGTTAGGTTAACATACATTAATAAGTGGAAATATAAATGTGCACACCATAGTAAGAATAAATAAAAACATAAAAAATTACACAATGACACCGTATGTAACGTGGAAAACCCCTAAATGGGTAAAAACCACGAAAGAATAATCCACTATTTGAGAAACTTTTACATCACCAGTCTAGTAACTCCCTCCTCACTTCTACTCCATGTTTTTACCCGAATCCATTGATTCACATGATTATATCGAATATGACCTATAGCCATATTTAAATAACCCAAAGGGTTATAACCATATTAAGTGACGGGGCACACCTCCTTGATTTAATTAGTTGATTAAATAATTTAACCAACCCCTAATATAAAGTTTATATTTAAATAATATGAATATAGTTTATTCTATATTATTTAAATATAAACTATATATTATGATGCACTTAATATTATAGTTCTAACACTCCCCCTTAATATTAAGTGGGATCCATATGCCAACATTACTGTTTGTACAACAGATTTACAAATCCATAAACCCTAAAGGTTTAGGCTAGCACATGTATTTTTGAAGGAATTATAACACCTTCATCATGCTCAACTTACCTTTTGGTACAAAAGGATTTGGAATCCATAAATCAAACATATGATTTAGGCTAAGCATGATTTGTGAGACTACATCTCACCGTTTCTCATGGAAATATTCTTATACCGCATCTTTAGGAGACTTTTATAACACAAGGTTCTCCTTTACAAAAAGATGCACACTAGACTCGTATTTTCACATAAACTCTCTCAATTTACTTTAGATCATATAAGATATTTTACAATGATTTTAAACCAGAGTAGAAGTATAGAGGAGAAGGAGTCAATCAACTGGTCGGCCATTAGGAGGTGACATTGTTTGGACACTTCCCTCAATGGAAACTCTAAAAGGCCAAGAATTTCACACACTTACAATATTTTACTATAGGTTTTGAATCAGACTTGCACAGGTAAAATGCACAGAATAATTATATTATTTCTTCGTTCATTTTAGTGCAATACATTAGGCTATTATATAGGCATCATAACAGCTAAACAACCTCCTATAAAATAGGAAGGAGTCACAACAATTAACCCGAAATGTTATTCACGGGTATAAAAAACTTTAAGAATAATATATTGTTGAAACAATATATTATAACAATATACATTCAAACCTAATATTTAATATATAACAATATTAAATATTAACTAACAAACTATAATGTAAACATTAATATTTAATTTCCTAACATTCCCCCCCTTAATGTTTACATGGTAACATTAGAACTTTCACACTTCCTTTGCAGCCTGCCGCCTCTGTGCGCATGATCTTGGAACACACTCAAAATGAAGGTAGAAGAAGGAACACATCAACTTCTTATCGACCAAACACTTTGTTGGGAACACATCTGACCGACGAGGATGGGAACACACTCAGGAATCATCTACTTATCAACCACTCACTCTAGGGAACACATCTCGACCTAAGGTGTGGGAACTTAAGCAGAACACATCGAACAACCTTCAATGGTTTTCGGAGGCTTACCACAAACCTAGGTACGAACAGGAACACATCTGATTGTTCTACCTCATCAAGTCTCATGATGTTGCATTTCACTGTGTTACTTGTTCTGCACTATGTTTTTTTTTTCATTTGGGGAAATAGGAACAACCACATACCAGTGAATAGGAATGAACCACGTCTGTTCTTATTTTTCATACCACGTTGAAAATCACACCAAACTGAAATTCACACCACACAACTGAATCTGGAACACTGCAAAACTCAAAAACAAGTACTCACACTGCACACCTGTGCCACCAAATCATTTTGTGCGGGCCCGTCATTGGTGACTGACGAGAGGTCGCTATCTGACCTCTAGCCTCCGATGCCTCCATCCTCCAATATATGTGTTGCTAACTCAGCAGGATGTGAACATGAAGCACATTTATTTTCACATTGAGCTTATTCTTTTCTTCCCTCCCACAATGTGAAACACTTTATTTTTCCGGACGTCGGGTAACACCGAAAATGCGTCCATGAGGTAATTTTTTTTTAATTTTCAGACTTTTACAATGACACGACTTTTGACTAAAATAAAAAATGACAACAAAAAAATAACCTAAAATCACCTATTTGAATAACATGACAATATAATGATGTCTTTACCAAATTCACGACGCAAAATGACTTTACTAATTATTCAACTCCTTTTAAAAAATGGCACCTGACACCAAGAATAACATGACTCTATTATATAACGAAAATACTATAAAAATACAAATTCCAATTAAAAATTGGAATTAATAAACTAATGAATATGACATTAAAAAATATGAGACCCTTACTAGACTAAATTTATAGAATTTGATATTGACACACACTTCAATTATATGGGCGGAATAATGACATCAACTTTTTATGACTCCAAACTACAAAATAAATAAAAAATCTCAACATAAAACACGACTTACACTCTAATAAAGGACACATCAACTAATGCATGGACGAATGCATGTAGTTGCACACCTTGAATATGAATCTCGGTTTCACGCCTGGAACCAACCACGTCACTTTGCCATACATATTCATGAACAACTGAGCTCATTATGTGAAATGCAAGTCGATTGTTGAATAGTCAACGACAACTATTTATAGAATGAATTAAAACATTCCAAACCAGATCGATACATGAGCGATCTTAAAGACGGAAAGTCCACGGTGGTAGGAGGTTGAAATATAAGTCCTGAGAGCCTTTTTCAAAAAAAATTTACTCGCATGTGATAGAATTCCCACTTGCATCAATAAGAAATGTTCTTTGTAGTTCGCTTTACTTGTCAAGATGGCAGCGATTCACAATAGTTGCTTCCACGTGGGCAGATGCTAAATACGCAGAGAGAGGATCAAATGAGAAGGCCTACATGGTTTGTAGATAATTTTTTTTATCTCCTCTGACAGATCTGATAATCACGTTTCATCCTCCAAAATGTCTTTTTTTAAGGAAAATTGACCTCAAAATCACATCTTCGATTGCAAATAATACTCTCCCGCATATGAAAGACTTTGACACCTGGAAGGAATTTCAAAGACTATAGGGATCAACTCGATCAGTCAGAGCAATGTATGTGATCTACACTGAACTTCAACCGAAGATAAACCCCAAATCGTAGCAAAACACAACTGTTCTGATTCATGCAAGACTAAAATAATGCAGAGTTCTTCGCAGACCACAATGCAGAGAAAGATGCAACCAAAGTAGATCCAAATATCTCTTCAGCAACTTTCGTATATTTTATCAACACAATGGCAATGACCAGGAACAAGGAGGAATGCCAAATGAGAGCGCCTTTGACTGTAAGTATTCTTCCTTTGATAACTCTTCTAATTGAAACAACTCCTACCTTCTCCAATAGGAAAACTATCATCCACGCGAATGTCATTCACAGGGACAATGAATAATTTGATTGCCCCTATAAAATCATTAGAATTCCATTAACGTTGCTCTGATACCAAATATAGGTTTTGAATCAGACTTGCACAGGTAAAATGCACAGAATAATTATATTATTTCTCTATTCATTTTAGTGCAATACATTAGGCTATTATATAGCCATCATAACAGCTAAACAACCTCCTATAAAATAGGAAGGAGTCACAACAATTAACCCGGAATGTTATTCACGGGTATAACAAACTCTAAGAATAATATATTGTTGAAACAATATATTATAACAATATACATTCAAACCTAATATTTAATATATAACAATATTAAATATTAACTAACAAACTATAATGTAAACATTAATATTTAATTTCCTAACAATGATTTTTTACAATGGTAGAAGCTCATATAAGATCTTTTACAATGATTTTAAACCATAGTAGAAGTATAGATGAGAAGGAGTCAATCAACTAGTCGGCCATTATGAGGTGACATTTCTTGGACACTTCCCTCAATGGAAACTCTGAAAGGCCAAGAATTTCACACACTTTCAATATTTTACAACACACAATGTATCGTAAACATATCTCGCAATATAATCTTGATCTAGAATAACTGGAGATTTCTATCACTACAGAGAACCTTCTCTTGGATAACATGCATATGGAATTCAATATGCTTAATTTTTTTATGTTGGACTGGATTATTTATCAAGAGTAATACCACTCTAACCACCACATGGAGAGGAATACTTCCTTAAGTTTCCATGTGTATCTCTTCCAATGTCGCTTTAGCCATATGGCTTCTTTACTTCTTCCAATGTACTTATCTACCTCAGTATAAGAAATAGAGACTATTGGCTTCTTTTTTTCTGTTCCAAGAATTGGTTCTGTACCAAAAATTTGAACACATATCCAGATATATTTTATATATAACACAAAATCAGCATGGTTAGAGTTACAATATCCATATAAACACCATAATCAACATATAAATCTAAATCATTTACTGATTTCATTTTTAACCATCTCTCAAAGTTAAGCATAAGTTGTAAAACAACTAATCATGACAATATTCTTAACAACTAACCATGTTAAAAAATATGTTGAAAATTTTCAACATACTATCCTTGTAAAATATGTATTAGATGCAATCAGTATTAGATGTCTCCAATACAAATGCAAGGGCATCCCCAAGTGTCCTTTGATATACATATACTAATATTTTAGTTTCATATACTAAGAAATATTTTATAAAAACACATATATCTTCATTATCTTATTATAAGCCTTTACAAATGAGATAAGACTTGATAAATAACATATCTTGAATAAATAATCAAGTTACACAAGAATAATCACATAATTCTCTGAAAAACATGATCCACTAATTGTGGACACTTCACATGGATTTTGCTTCAAACAATGATCATGTAAGCATCTTTCAATACATTTCATAAGTGGTAAATTGAAGCATATACATGTCATATATGGTTAGTTTTTCATGCCAAAATATGAACAATAGTGATATTTTTGAATAAACTATCAAAAAATGAAGCAATTTTTTTAAAGCACATATAATCCATTTTATGATGTTTTCAAATAGAAGTTACTTCTAGTTTACATGAGTTAATTATGAAGAAAAACAACTCTTTTTCAATAGTATAAAAATAGAAAATATAATTTTCATTTAGAAGTAATTTATAAAGATATTATATTAGCACTATGATTATTCTCATTATCATCATCATTATCTTGATTTTGATCTAATTTATTCCATTTCTGATTTTTGAAATTTGACTTGTTTTTAAATTTACAATCCTCTTTCTTATGTCCAAATTTCCCACAGTTATGACATTTACCATCAAAACTAACTTTTAAGTTTCCTGGTTTCTTGTTTTTATTAGGAGTTTTAAAATTTGATTTTTGATTCTTGTTAATCCTAGAAGGTTTACATTTTTCTTTTTGAGCAAGAAGTACCTACGTGACATTTTATTTTGAATCAAAATTAGTCATAACTTGCTCTTCATGAACCAGGAGAGAACTAAGGGTTTGAAAATTTGGAATGTCTTTTTCGGATTGATATTTTGAATTCAAAATTGAAATGAAATTTCTAAATTTCTCATGAATATTTAATCAATAATAAAATAAAGTAATTTATCCCTATTGAATCAAATTACTACCACATCCATCTAATCGACTTAATATTTTTGATTTTTTCTAAAAATTAATCACTTTTTCATCTCCCTTAATGGGAATTGTCATAAGCTCTAAAACCAATTTAATATTTTTTGATAAATGCGTACCTTCACGCATCAACTCCAATTGTGTCCATGCTTCACTATGACTTTCAAGATTGTTGATATGAAGCAAAAAGTCATCATGTATGCTTCACAAGATAATAAACACTGTCTCTTGTATTTTTGTTGATACGTGGCAACATTATCAACAATTGCATGTCTTCGATAGGAGCTCTCTCAATTCCATTCACAACTGCCCATAATTTGTGAGCCATGAGTTTTTCTTTTAATCAAATCTTCCAAATGTTGTAGTTATTTCCATTCAACATCTCGAGTTGTATCAATTGAAAATTGATTAGACCCCATTTTTGTGTAAAGTAGATATAAAAGAAATGATTAATAAATAAGGATTAAAATAAGAGTTTTATAGAAATTACACTGTCGTATTTTAATCCTCGTAATTCGATCACGATCAATTTATGCCAAAAAGGAGGTCTTATTAAGTAAATAACCTACACACTAAGTCATTAGAATTATATGAAAAAATTAAATTGAAATGTAAGTGATTTTTTAAAAGTTTTCTAACGAAATGAGGACAATAAATTTGTCTTCATATCATATCATTTTCCAAAAATGATATTAATTTACTATGTTTTATAGAAATATTTTTATAATTTGATTATATTTGTGAAAAAAATAAACAAATAATTCAAACATTTTTCAAAAAATAGAGTTCTTGCTCCTTTATTATTTGAAATTTCTATCAACTCGGACGAACCAAATCAGTGAGTTATCCATCGAGATATTAACCGAACCTTATATTATCATTTGATATTGCATTGGAGGCCGAGCTAGTCTACCAACTCAGCGGGTCTGATTTTCTTTGCATTCCACCGTTCATTGTTCACTCCACCACCCATTTTTGTAATTGGCAAGAAATTGTACGTGGCCTTATAACATAGTCAACACCCATATAACTATTTTCTTGGCCCACACGGCCCTTCCAATAGCTCGGGGAAAATTTATTGGTGTGGCCCATGCCACGGGCAGTTAAGCCTTTATAAAGGCTTTAGCAAATTTTCCACCCACGTATACCACCGCCTATATTACAAAGAGACACATGGAAAATTAAAGCACGACACCCACGTGTAAAATGTGGAATTAAAAATAATAAAATAAAATAAAATGCCCATACCACTTGCAAACATTTAAAAAAGTCCTTTCTCAAACAATGTACACCATAAAACAAATGGTCAAAAGACCATCCTTGGCATACATTTACTTATTTGCGAATGGTAAAATGTGAAGTTAGTTATAACGTTAATGCAGAAAGTTGGGATGGGGAAATGGTCCCCGAAATATTTTAAAAACTATAAACCACACCCCCACACACACACACATTAGCCCAATAAAACTTTAGAATATGGGCTGTATTAAAAATTCAAACTTTAGCATTATACTATGGGGGCAGGTAGAAAGGGGCCGCTCCTTAGGAATTTTTAATATAGTTTAGAAATATATATTATCCTATAGTTTATAGGATTTTTAACGATATTAGGATTTTATAAAATATCTTTATAAGTTTATATTATAATCTAAACTATAGTTTATTTATTATTATTATTTTTAAAATGGGCTCATACAAATTACAAACGGAATATATATTTTAGCTTGATTAAAATTTATAAAGATGGGCTGTTTAGGATTAATATGGTTTAGGTATTATAAACTATAGTTTTAGATTTTAGGTTATATATATATATATATATATATATATATATATATATATATATATATATATATATATATAAAGATATAGTTTATATAAAACTATAGTGAAATTTTTACTCTAGATTTTTACTTCCCCTTTTGATTTTCTTGAATCCCTACAAAACTATATAAAATATTTCAATTTTTTACAACCCTTACCTTAGTTTCGTGGCCTCAGTAATTCCCAAGTAGAATTATTTCATGTAAACTAGTGTAATATTCATCCACACAACCAACCAACCAACTATGGGAAGGGGGGATTAAATAATATTTCGAATATTTTAAGTACCTTCCAAATCGTTACAACCTTAGAATGTATTAGCATTATAATAAATTTATTAATCCCGCTTAGATACCATATCAGTGAAAAGGTATATTTACCAACTAAATTAAATGTTAGGTTAACATACATTAATAAGTGGAAATATAAATGTGCACACCATAGTAGTAATACATAAAAACATAAAAAAATTACACACTTGACATTGTATGTAACGTGGAAAATCCTAAATGGGTAAAAACCACAGAAGAATAATCCACTATTTGAGAAAATTTTACATCCCAAGTCTAGTAACTCCCTCCTCACTTCTACTCCATGTTTTTACCTAGAATCTATTGATTCATGTGATTATATCAAATATGACCTATAGCCATATTTAAATAACCCGAAGGGTTATAACCATATTAAGTGATGGGGCACACCTTCCCGATTCAAATATTTGACTAAATAATTTAGCCAACTCTAATATAAATTTTATATTTAAATAATATGAATGTAGTTTATTCTATATTATTTAAATATAAACTATATATTATGATGCACTTAATATTATAGTTCTAACAAAATTGAGATAATGGGTTGGTTAAATAAGTGGAGTTGTTAGATGTGTTGAAATATTCCTCCAAAGGATGAAATCTCACCAAGAAAACATAAAACTTAGTGAGATGAAATATAAAGCTTTTAATAAGTGTCCCATCGGGTGTTCCAAAACTTTTGGAGCTCAAAATTACACCCTACCCCAAGTCATAGACAACTCAGGATTTTGAGGCAACATGGGATTGTCTCCAAGTTGTGGGACTTTCACTATGAGATAGACCTCTAGAGAAGGCTAGTTCCTCTACCTAATCCTAATGCTAAAATACTCTAGGAATTGAAATGCAACTATCTAACTCTACTCTAACATTCCAAGGGACCAAGGTGAGAAGGAGATGCATAAACATAAATCCTAAACTATAGAGGTGATAACACCAAGAAAAGGGGTGGAGACACTCTCAGGTGAGTGGAAATGGAATAAAATGATGAAGGAGAGGGAAGAATTGAGTGCCATAGTCCAAAAACATTCAAACCACCATGTCCATGGAGCACAACACATTTGAGACCCTGCAGGAGAATAAAAATGAAGGATGGGAAGGCACGTGGGTACATGATACCTAGTTGGAGAAGGGCACATGGGTTGAAGATGCATAGGGAAGGGTTCCAGCAGGAGGTTGCGAAACATATGATGCAAGCATGAAAGGCAAGACAAGTTTTTTACTTAGCCATATTTGGCACCCCAGGTAACACATGAGAAAAGCATGACCCTTGTGGATAAGGTTCCACCTAGATGACTGTGGGATCAAAAAGGGAATATTTCAAGCATGCGATGGAAGGTTCCAGAAGAGCATCATCATACAAAGAGTGGAGATATTGGATATGTGAAGGCATGCTCCCATGGAGGACCACTTCGACACTTGGTGACCGATCTATAACTTTTGGAAGGCATGGCGGTGGGTGTTAAGGTTATAAATACAAGTGCCCGATAGAAGAAAGATATAGAGGGTGAAGGAGAGAAAAGGAGGCAAATCCTATAGAAACATAATGGAGGATGTTATGGGTTAGGGATTAGGAGAGCTCTGTGAGCGATGACACATTTAGGGGGATGGGTTTTCATTCTTCTTTGTAATATGATGAGCATAATATAGCTCTGATGCATGACTTGGCTCTGCATAGTTATATGAGGATCTTTTATGACCTCAAGGGATGTAATGTGGGTTATTAACTCTGTTAATATGAATATAATGCTCTTTTATAAATCATCTATGTGTTCAGGAGTATAATACTTATGCATTTCCTTTCTGTATGAACCATCTCCATATGTTTCTTGTTATTTCTCTTTTCTACATACAATGAGATGACAACTCATTCTAAGTTCTTAAGAATGTTGTATAGTTATTTTATGTCCTACATTTGATTATCTATCCTAAGATGATGCATTCTCACAAAATCACATAAAGGAGAGACTTCGGTTCCCTCATGCGTGCCTCGGGTGAGTGCCCCACGCCCGCTGGGTGATAGGTCGATGATGCGCATGGGATTAGACTATTATTCTAAGGGTATAAAATATGACTACATTTTGGTTCCATTTCCGGGACCTCTTTTCAAAGTTGTTGTGAGAAATGGCATGCATATTTGTCCCTGTGATGTGTGATGATAAAGTGCACTGACCTTAGAAAGTGTTGAAACATGGTTCAAGAGCACGAGGATGAGTTTTCTCAAAGATTCAACACTGACCTGAGTTCGATGTGCGTAGATGGGTAGAAGAGAACCTATACCATGAGCTATATGAGACATTATTTTGTTACTTCCCAGTAGAACTATATGAATGGCTTTTAACATACACATCCAGATCAAGTTGGTACTATAGATCATGTGGGACCCAAGATGACTATCGAGGCTACAGGATGTAATCTATCTGACTTGGACATGTGTTGTTGATCACTAGTGGAAGAGGGTGCTGACCAATTATACTTTAGAATACGCCATTTCTATGTATTCTTTCCTAGAAGTTGTTGAGTTTGAGTTTTTGAGGGAGCCTAGAGGATCATTTTTACATGCTATTCCTTTGGCTATGAAGATCTTGGTCATTACTTTGAGTTTAGAAGCATTCCCATGGTCAAATAATAAGCTTCTCTGAGCATTGGGAGAGGAAGCTAGGGTGGAGGAAGATGGTAGACATTGTGGCTAAAAGGAAAGGGAGGAGAGATGACTCAAGTATAGTGAAGCTTCATGAAAGGGAGATGACTAGACAACGTGAGGTTGCAAGTGTGATGGATCTATGGAGGAAGATGTTGTGGAAGGAGTTGAGGTTCATGCAGAGGATGTGGAACTTGAGAAGTCTATGCTACCCCATCTTGGAAAGTACAGGAGAATCCCCTTCAACTTTTGATGAGATTTCATCACATGGAGAAAGAAGAGCCATTGGCACATTTCTAACCCACCTAGAGACCAACCCTGGTGCTTGGTTTTCTAGATCAAGGGAGAAGTATTGTTAACCTAGTTGGTATTGGTGGGAGTAACCGATCTACACCCAGAGATATAATTTCTCATTTGGAACATCCATGGCTACACAATCCATTCTTGTATTTGGAGGAATCTTTGGACAAGGTGCAAGTACACAAGCTTTGGGTATCACATCTAGGAGTGGCACGGGGACACACAACTGTAGTGGGACAATATCACAAACCATCATGCATAGTTCAATGGGACATTGGGAACCCTTAGCATGACCACTTCAGGCCCTTTTTTGACTACGGGGGTGGATCTGGTGGGTTGGGAGGAACAAGACCTAGTGGATCCAGTGGATCTGGTGGAGGAGGAAACACCAGGGAACCAAGGCTCTGGATCGGGAGGAAAGGACCCCAACCACCTCCCCAAGTGTTTTTTGAGATGTATTTGCACTTACCAGACTATAGGGGTATTGAAGATGCTTGCAGAGCATGTGCAAAAGTGTGAGTTACTATGGCACGTGAAGGGGATCACTACCCCAGAGTGGAAGGCAAGCCATTTGCAAAATGTTGCAAGGTGTGCACATAGTTGGTATAGGAAGTATGACCCCCATCAGACAGGTGGTAGACTACACCACGTTGAAGAATGCCTTCCTAGTAGAGTTCCATATCCCATAGTTTGAGCAAAAGAGCATCAACACTCTGAAGGAGATCAACAGGAATGGCAGAGAGTGTGTGGGAGTATGATGTGCATTTCAAGACTCTCTTGTCAAAATCTATCCTATGACATTCATCCTTCTCAACATGCTCAATGGTTTTTCGGAGGATTGATAACACCATTTAGAAGGGCTCTGTCACACAAGACTTTCACTGAGACCCGTGAGGCATTGGAAGCTGCCCTATGCATGTTGAAGTTGTTGGGGAGCATTGATACTGGTGTTAGTCCTTTTCTGGAGGCTCAAATTACTACAATGGCCAAGCAGTTGGAGAAGTTTTCTGTAAAATCAGCATATGAGGTTCGTAGTGGGATTTGTGTATAGAAATGTGAAGTGGAGGGGCATGCAAAGGATAGTTTCCCTCGGAAGTTGGTGTACACTATGTCGGTAGACTGTGAGATTTTCCATGGGGATCATGATGCAAGTAAATGCCCTCTACTCCAATGCACAATGAATCCACAAGAATTTTTTTCTATTACAAGATCTGTACCTCTACGACCCATGATACCAAGGATTACAGATTGATTGATCAAATCCATGATGCTATTGATCTGGGTGTGCATGCTAGACTAGCCTTGCAAGTAGTTCAAAGGATGATGACCATCATTATGAAGGGCACGTAGATGGAGGAGTGCATGGAAGAGGTTTTCACAGAGGATTTCATGGTCACAGTAACCATGGTGGAGGATGAAGTGAATTCCCATGAGGAACCTGTTATAATTATGGATCTACAGAGCATTACAAATGCAAGTGTCCTGATCTTGTTACAATGCTCATGGTGTGGAAAGAAACACAAGTACGAAGAGTGTCCAAAAATTTATGAGCATATGAACCAACAAACACAAAAGACAAGGGCATTGGGATGGTGAGCATCAAGAAGGTCGATTCACAAGTGGATGCCAAGAGTGGCACGTGAGTCAGAGCTAGAACCTATACTAGTGATGATGCGAGAAGAGGATGTGTGTGCCAGGGAGATGCCAAGACAAAGGGCACTAGTTCAAGAGAGGAAGTGGTGTACATGGAAAGTATCCAGACCTTTCTCATTAGAAAGAAAGTGTACCAGGAGACTATGGATGTGATTCAAAGTTTACAAGGGGAGATCCAATGTCTCAAGGAGAAATCAAGGTAGGTGGAGAAATGAAAGGATAACGAGGTTCCAAGGAATGACCTGGATGAGGTCAAGGAAGTATGTAAAATGTTAAGGCAAGAGAATATTATTCCCTTGCTAGGAGAATGGTTGAGAGAGAAGGTACCACACATCAAAGTAGAGTCATGAAAGATAGGTCTTGCATGTAAACCTTCCTCCTCATAGCCTTGAATATGACAAGGAGATTACTTTGAATGTGGTTGTTGATGGATGGCTTCTGAGAAATATTCTCATCAACATGGGAGCATAGAGGTCAATGTTCTTACCTTAGATTCCTAGATCAGATGGGACGCCCACATTGCATCCATCTTCAAATGTGTTGTATATGGCGAACAAGACTAAGGAAATGCCCATTGGAGTCCTAAAGGATGTAGTTATCACCATTCAAGGGGCCAAGTTCACTAGAGACTTTGAATTCTTGGTGCACTCATTGAGGTAGAAAACTTTCCAACGTTTCTTGGGTGCCCATGGTGTTACAAGAATAATTCCAACCTATGGTTTAACAAAGGGTATATCAACTTTGAAAAAAGGAAGAAAGGGTGATCATTCCATTGATACATATGGGAAGTTATCTCCCTATACTAGCCCTTAGGAGAAGAATTCCTTGATAGAATCTATGTGTGCTCCATCAAGATCTTGAGATAATTCACCCCACGGAGGGAGTTATCCAGTTTGAGGATGCTCAATCCTGAGTGATACCACTAGTGTGGCATGTGATAAATTGGGTGCATGGGACTTATGAGTTAATTGGGTGACAGTTGAGAGGATCTATAATAAGGGTAAAAGGGCATGCTTAATCAAGTGCCTAGGAGGAAAGAAGTTTCCAAGTTACTCTGGAGGAGCATATCCTAAAATTTTCTTGCAGGAAATGGAAGCTCAGTGGAAAAACAAGGATGAAAGGAGGGGAATGCTCAGTTATAACCTACTCAAAACTATAGCGCATGGTGGGCTACACATCAAGAGAACCTCCTAGAGTGGCATGAGGTGAGGATCACATTTTCTTAAGGTTTTCCAGGAGCAACGTGCCACGGTCATACAAGACTACCATGGCAAAGAGACCGCCTCATTTCATATCCAAGCATGCGAGAAGGCCTGGATGGGAAGTGCAAAAGTGTTACCACCTTTGTTATGGGTACATAAGTTATATTCCACCTTACAAGGCTATGCACACATGGTATATTCATTCGGAGATGTGTCATCAAACAGTAATTGGAAAGAGTTGATGACTGATCTCATTCAAGCTTTTGAGTATAGAGTACCAAACCATCAATAGATAAGGCATTACAAGTGATCAAGTGCCTTACGATGGGAGATAGTGTTATGGAAGAGGATAGGATGTTGGAATTACTAGGTGAGCCTTACTTAGAGATGTGCCTCAATGAAGAGGAATCAGAGGAAGTACAGTTTGAGCACGCATGCATGGAAAAAGAAAAAGGAAAAATGGTCTATGTAATAGATGGAGAAGAAATGGAAACTTTGGATGTTAACCATTCGGAAGGTACATGAAAAGTCATAGATAGCACTTGATGAGTGAGAACACACCTACCATGAGCCCTTGAAAACAAATAAGGTTAACATTGGAATGGAGACAAAACCTAAGGAAGCTATCATTGGGGACTATTGGTCAAAAAAAAGTTTCAAAGATCATTGATCTGTTGCACGAGTTCTAGGATTTGTTTCCTCATGGTACCATGAACTCAAAGGCATCCACCATTCCTTAGGGGAGATGAAGATCAAGTTAAAGGAAGGTGCACCCCGATTTGGAAGAGGCCTTATCGATGAATCCAAATTTGTGTGTACAGGTTAAGGAAGAAATAGAAAAAATGATAGCATCTGGTATCATTGAGGTAGTGGAAGAATCAGAATGGATAAGCCCAATGGTTATCAGTATCAAGAAGGATGGTAGGATAAGAATTTGTGTTGACTACAGGATCTAATGTAGTATGTGTCATCGATCCTTTCCCAACCCCTTTATTGAAGAAATTCTGGAGGGAGTAGTCGGGTGCGAAGTCTACTCTTTCACGGATGGGTTCTCAGGGTACCACCAAGTTAGGATTACAAAGGAAGACCAGAGAAAGACAAATTTTTCCACAAATGGGGAAGTTTTTCCTACATGGTTATGCCTTTGGATTGAAGAATGTGCCTATTGTGTTCTCACACATTGTGGTACAAGCATTTCAGACTTCATCCATAAGTTTCTTCAAGTTTACCTAGATGAATGGATTGTGTATGGATTAGTGAAAGACCATTGTGACAACTTAAGGCTGATGTTTGAGAGATGTCGAAATTGAGGATATCCCTCAACATTAAGAAATGTGTCTTTTCTACTCCATTTGGAACCATGTTAGGACACATTATATGCAAAGATGGACTTACTAGTGGATCTCACCAAAGTTGTAGTTATTGTAGGATTAGGGAGCCTACTAGTCAAAGTGCATAGTGCATGGATTCCTTGGGCATATGGGTATTACAGGAAGTTCATCAAGGGGTATGCCAAAATCACCATGCCCTTGAGGAATTGTTGAAACACAAAAGTGCCTTTCATTGGGGAGAGGCACAAAAAAGGCATTTAACACTTTGAAGGATAGGCTTGTCACGACGCCCATATTACATTTTCCTTCTTGGGAAAAACCTTTCCATGTGCATGTTGATGCCTCGGGGAAAACTATGGGAGCAATGCTAGCACAACTTGGTGAGGGAATTTTGATCATCCTTGTGCTTTGCAAGTATAAAGTTGACACCAGTAGAGTATAATTACACACAACTACTTGAGCGAAGCATTGTCTATGATCTACGTGCTACATAAGTTTAGGTAGTATCTATTGCAACACCATTTATATTCTACATGGACCATATGGCATTGAAATACTTAGTCAAAAACCCATTCTGCAAGGGTGCATATGTTGTTGGGTCCTTCTATTTCAGGAGTTTGAGTTCACAGTGGTGGTGAAGCCAGGAAAAAGCAATTCATGACCTAACCACTTATCAAGGATTAATTTAGGGAGGATGCACAAAAGCATTGAGGATACCATGCCAAACACATAACTATTTAGGTTGTGGTGCGTGCACCCTTAGACTTGGAAGATATCGCAGTGTTCTTAAAAATAGGTATGGCACTGAAGGGATGAAGGCTCTAGAGAGAAAAATCAGTTAGCAATACGTGTCACACCCTACATGTTGATTAGTGGAGACTTGTATAAGTTAGGTCATGATGAGGTTCTATGCTGATGCATATTGGAGCATGAGCACATGGAAATTATGGAGGAAGCACATGGTGGGATTGCAGGAGGACACTATGTAGGAAATGCTACCACACGAAGATTTTATTAGTAGGGTTTTGGTGGGAAACCATCTACAAGGATTGCATTGATTTTGCAAGGCATGTGACCATTTCAATGCCTTGGAAAACCTAGAAAGAGAGATGAAATTCCTTTGTGACCAATAGCCAGTGTTGAACCATTTGAAAAATGGGCAATCAACTTTGTAGGGCAATTTCACCAACCACGCGAAGGATCGGTTCATGGTATATCATCACTTGCACTATTACTTGACACGGTGGGAAGAGGCAATGCCTACAAAGGATTGTACCAGCAGAAAACTACTAGATTTTTATGGGAGAACATAATCAACAGGTATGGTTGTCCTTTAAGTTTAACAAGTGATAGAGGTACACACTTTCTCAATGAAATAGTCAAGATTCTATTAGCAAGAATTTATGGTGGCCCATCATAAAACCCCATATCACCCTCAAGAAAATGGGACTACTTGAGGCATTTAACAAGATACTAAGTCACACGTTAACTAAGATCTGTGATGTTGGAAGACAAGATTGGGATGATAAGGTATCATCCATTTTATGGGCATACATGACAACCTACAAAAGGTTGAACAAGGCCACACCATTTCAATTGGTGTTTGGCATGGAGGCTATTTTACCAGTGGAATTCATGTTACCATCACTGCGTATAAGCACATGCAGGAGGGTTAGTTGATGAACAAGCACTTTGGAAGAAATAATTGATAAGTTGATGCAGTTAGATGAAAGGTGATCACTTGCTAGATGGAGTCGAAGATAGAAAAAGCAAGACAAAAGGCATGGCATGATCGTTCATATCAAGAACAAGAAGTTTGAAGTTGGGAAGATGGTATTGTTGTATGATTCCAAGTATCTGCGCCATCCTGGAAGTTGAAAGTCCATTGGTTGGGACCTTACATCATCTCATACATTCTTGATTCAGGGTTCTTTCTAGTTACAAGCATTGGATGGGATGAGGTTACCAGTCACTTCAATGGGAGTAGGATGAAGCCCTACTATAAATAAGTCTTCTTGGTGTTTGTAATAAGGTAGTGTTGCCAATTAGTCTAGAATTTCCCTTTATGCATTTTCTTTTCTTGTGTTTCCCTTTCTCGTTGCTTGTTCCTCTCTTTTGTTTTGTTTTTGTGCCTTGTGTGCTGGTAACCACATTATTTTTCCAAGGTTGTGTATGCACAGAGGACCATGCATCTTTTTAGTGTGGGGTGGAGTGTTACAAAGTATAATCCTATAATACAAGTTTGAAACTGGTAGTAGAAGTTGTGGTAAATGGCCCGGTTGAAGGATAAAAAGCGTGTAAGGTTAAGAAGCACATAGAAGAGAAGGTGGATGAGAA
Source organism: Taxus wallichiana var. yunnanensis (assembly GCA_018340775.1). Classification (NCBI taxonomy): domain Eukaryota; kingdom Viridiplantae; phylum Streptophyta; class Pinopsida; order Cupressales; family Taxaceae; genus Taxus; species Taxus wallichiana. The sequence goes on along the minus strand of CM031239.1, from coordinate 136,161,816 downwards.
TGGTTGGTGTCAAAAGGATTTGAAAACCACATACAGAAAGGATGAAGAGTGCAAGAACAACATGAGGTAGGTGAGGAAAAAATTGGGTAAAGGATAGAAGAAGTGCCTTCGGTGTTGTAGACGCACGCATAAGAGTCTTTGGTCGGGTTGGATTTTTGCATGCCAGAAGGTTGTAAAGGGTTTTTCATGTAGGATGTGGTGCGTGGGTAAGTTTTTAAAGTTAGATTTAGTGGAAAAATCCACATTTAATGTTAAAGTATGTTGGTAGGTGGTATAGCATTTAATGTTGGAAAGAAGGAAAAACTATAAATACAAGGTCGGAAAGTCATTTGTTACCTTGCGATTACAAAGTGAAAGAAGCTCTTGCGAACTAGAGCATCCAGAGAGAAATTTGTGTGAAGAAAGGAGAATCCAAAAATTTGAGTGTGCATCTAGAGTAGATCTGCGAACCAAAAGGAAGGGGTACACGGGTGTGAGGAAAGGTTGTGTGAAGAGTGTCATCTTATGGAAGGTTTTCTTGGTTAGGGTTTGGTAGCTAGGGCACGAGAGAAAGGAGGATTCATTTAAGAGTTGAAGCTTTGGAGTGAGATTTGGGATCGAGGAGAGTAGCAGAGTAGAGTAAGAGGAAGGAGTTTTAAGTTCATCCCGACCAAAAGAATGACACCAAGGAAACCAACCATTTCACCAAGAAAAAAAGGGCAAGGGAAAGGGAAAGGAAAGAATCTTGCTTGTCCATCGTGAGCACCAACGAAAGAATGGTACACGTAGAAATGCAAGTACCCAGATGGGGTATTGCTAGGAAAAGAGTGGGATCACACTTGTGAAATATGGTCGTGAGTGATTATAATCATCACATGAGCACAAATGAGAAATAAATGGCATTAGAGTTGGTTGGACCTACTAACAAGAGGACACCAGACAGAATTCCCATTTACAATGATGAGGTAAAAGTCAAATTGGAGAAGGCTGGATTATTGCAATTGTATGAGTTTCCCTACTTTGGAAAGCCTAAGTGCCTTTATCAGTGGCTGATGTCATGCATGCATGAGGATCATTTTTATTTCATGGGGCGTAAGATGTGCATCACACCACAACTGATATCCAAGTTCACAAGCCTCAATTGTGAAGGAGATAACATTGATGATGATCGAGCGATCAAGGAGGCTATCAAGGAGACTATAGCCACGTGTATGACTACAAAAGAAGGGGTCACGATACTTTGACATCACCGAGATACTAGACCCAGTGATGAGGATGGCCACATGCTTGGTCACCAAGCTCAATGACCAAGAATGATGGACACAAGTGAATAAGGCATGGCTGAATGTATGCCAAAAGATATTAGAAGGAACCATCTATAACTTGTCTGCTTTCATCGTGGATGAAATTATAAGTAGCACATAGGAGGGAGAGAAGATAATATTTGGTAACATCCTCCTCACCATTGTATTTTTAGAGATTGGAGTTCTGATGGGCCAGAAAAAATTGTTTGGGAGTATCTAGAAGAGGATCCCTCACTTGTAAAAGGTTTATGAAATACACTTGTGAAACCATGACATCCGCTCACAAGGCGTGCCTGGAGAAATGGTATAAGCAAATGCATGACACATTTAGGGTAGAGTGGAGGATCCCAGAGTAGTTTCCCACACTCATGATGGAGAGGTAGAATTTGTAATATACCAACACTTATACATTGGCATATTTACATTGATAGATGGGAATATGAGTCCATGGTGCAAGCTACCCTTCTCCTTCACCGCATAATACTTCCAAGCCAGAGTTAATCGGTTCAAGGAGGCCAAGAGACTAAGGTTTGACCTTAGTGAGGTAGATATAGACCACCGCAAGCTGCATGAGAAGCTCATCTACCCAAAGAAGCACATATACATGGAGAGATATGTCTCCACAAGATACAAATGATGAAGCCTTTAATGCTTTGATTGCAGGGGAAGGACCACAACAAGGGTGTATCTACGCATAAGGCCAAAATTTGAAAAAGTGCTTACTTGGAGAATGATGTCTCCATCCTTGAAGACCTACAAGAAGGAAGAAGGTTGTGCCTAGAAAGAGAGAAAGAGAAGAGGTGTAGAAGGCACCAAGTTTTCAAACCACACAAATGGTGAGTGTGCCGAAAGAAAGCGCTAAGCCTAGTACTTACAAAAAATGAAAGAATCCTCCTATCAAGGAGAAGACCCCAAAAGAAGAGGTGCCAGAGAGCATGAAGATCCCCTCACCCATGAGGAATCACCAATAAAAAGATCACCTATCAAAGGAGAAATAAAAAGAAGAATCTCCTGTACTGGAATCCCTAGTAAGGAAGAAGCAAAAGGTGACGGATGAGGCCGACTCGAAGAAATGGAGAGCCTAGATGCCTACATCGGACAAGAGGGATGATGATGATGAACTTGGAGGAGAAGACCATCCTATCTATGAGATACATGATTCTGAGGAAGAAGGAGATGAGGAGTATAACAAAGGAGATGAGGAGAAGGAGGATGAAGAAGAAGTTGAGACTCAAGGCAAGGGGGTAAGGGAGAAGAAAATACAAAGGATCAAGGACCCCAAGCCTCATGAAGGAATAGGTAGATGAGGCCATAGAGAGAGAAGTGGTGAAAATCATCAAGGACTTGGTAGAACAAGAGGTTGAATGCAACATAGATGTAGTGATGAAGGAAGTTGAGGAGGAAAGCATAGGAAAAGAATATGGTAAAGCATGGGAGGAGATCCCAGTTTGGTTGTAAGCTTTCCAAGGGCCACATGCATAGGGAGGAAGAGAAAAAAGCAACACAAGGTCAAAGAATGGGCTACATCATGACCCAAACAAGGTGTTGCACACACGCTTCTAGAGCACCATGTGCAATGGAACAAATCTTAGCCATGGCTTCATTTGATGAGGAAGGTGCATACCCTCGGACAAGGAAAATGCTATCATGGGAATTTGAGTCCCACATTGATGAGCCCAAATTTGAAGTAAGCCAAGGAGCATTGTTGAAGGTTCCAAAAAAAAGGGAGTAAACCCCTTGGTAAATGCCCAACAATTATCAGATGAGAAAATCTGCAACGCGCTCAACAAAGTCTCAATTGAGGTTGAAGCCAGGGATCTTCGAAAGAAATGATAGGGTGAAGTTCCTAGAGGTAGAGCTGGAGAAAAAGGAGGAAGAGCTCCTTGAGAAAAGAAAGGACCTAAAGTAGGAGGAACTAATCAACGCTCAGTTAAGGTGTGAGTTAAAGGATGAGAAGGAAAGAGTGCGTGAGGCATACAAGAAGATAGAGATGATCATGGATGCCATTGTCTTAAAGCATCTAGACTTAACACCACCCATGCAAAAATATGGATCATCCTTACAATGCCTAGAGGACTTGACCCACATACTCACTATGGAGAGGAAGCCACTTGCCTTAGAATCCACAAAAGAGGTGTTGGTGCACACCAAGAAAAAGAAAATAAGATGAAGGTTATGGAAATTTTTCTTAATACAACAAGATCCTCACCGATGTAAAATCCACCATGCAAGTTGTTGAGGCTACCTATGATAATTGCGCAGATAGGGATAAAGTGGAAAGTATCTTGGTTTCCACCCATGAAGTGGAACTCAAGGAGTTCCAAGAAAAGAACAAGGGGAATAGGGCTGAGTGAGAAAAAATCTTAGCCAAAGTGGAAAAGAAATCAGAGGCCATTGAGACCTTGTGGGGATCAATCAAGAATCGATAAAGGAATTGTACCCTCAAATCACTTGGAGGATGGATGCACTTGAGGATTTGGGCAAACAATTAGAGGAGATCATGGAGACAATGAGTGCCAAGGAGAGGAGATGAGTTTTGAAGAAGTGAGTGCCTTGGTGGGTGACCTCTGTCAACAAGCTCAAAATGAGGTCGACACTTGGGGAAAGTTAGAAGAAGAATTAGGGAAGGATTTCCCTCTCCTCCTCCGAAATAAATAAATTTCCCATTCTTTCATTCTCTTCCCCATTTCTTCATTCCTTTATTCTTCCATTCCAACCATTTGTAAGGATCCACCATTCTTTATTTCTTTATTAAGAGTGTTTTTCAGGATGGAGAATAGGCATAGTGTGGGGTGATGTTGGGCCCCAAAATATTGGCTAAGGATGGGAAGGCACATGGGCACATGGGACCTAGTTGAGAAGGGCATGGGTTGAATGTGCACATGGAAGGGTTCTAAAAGGAGGTTTTAAAAAATATGACACACATGCACAAGGTAAGAAAAGTTTTTACTTAGCCATATTTGGCACCCTATAGAAACACACAAGAAAATCATGACCCTTGTGGATAAGGTGCCATCCTGGCAATGTGGGATCAAAAGGGAATATTCCAAGCATGCGATGGAAGGTTCTAGAAGAGCATCATCATACAGAGTGGAGAGCTTGGATCTATGAAGGCATGCTCCCATGGAGGACCACTTCGACACTTGGACCGATCTTTGTAACTTCTGAAGGCATGGCGGTGGGTGCTAAGGTTATAAATACAAGTGCCCGATAGAATAAATATATAGAGGGTGAAGGAAAGAAAATTGATGCAAAGCCCTGCAGAAATAGAATGGAGGATGTTATGGGTTAGGGATTAGGAGAGCTCTATGAGCGATGACACATTTAGGGGATGGGTTTTCATTCTTCTTTATAATATGATGAGCATAATATAGCTTTGATGCATGACTTGGCTCTGCATAGTTATATGAGGATCTGTTATGACCTCAAGGGATGTAATGTGGGTTATTAAATCTGTTAATATGAATATAATGCTCTGTTATAAATCATCTATGTGTTCGAGTATAATACTTATGCATTTCCTTTCTGTATGAACCATCTCCATATGTTGCTTTTTATTTCTCTTTTCTACATACAATGAGATGACAACTCATTCTAAGTTCTTAAGAATGTTGTATAGTTATTTTTTGTCCTGCATTTGATTATATGTCCTAAGATGATGCATTCTCATGAAACTCACATAATCGGTGATTTGGGCCCATAGGTTGAACTCTAGAGCTTTTCCACCCCGAGCGTTTTTTCCCGCATCGATCCCGCTTCCGTAATGAACTCTTTCTTCATTTTTTTCCTCCTTCCTTTGTCTTCGTTTTGTAGATGCTTGTGGCCTAAAGGGAACTAGGTGGTTCACAAAACTAGTTTCATCCCTACAATGTTTTTTCGATTCCTACCCCACCCACACAACACTATGCTCGCCACTTTCTTTACTTTGTGGATCATAAGGAGATGCGGGGAAATAAGGGTTCAAAGGAACTTGTTCCACCCGTTCCACTTTTATCCGATCCACCTGTACCACACTAAAATTTAAATTCATTTATATTACGGCTATGAGACCAATGTGAAGAACTCTATTCCCGAGAAACTTGTACCTTGTGCTCTGCTAGGAACTGCAACACTACAAAACACTAATTTTGACCTAAATTATTCAAATTTCTCAAAATTTCTAAGTGTTTGAAATTTTATGGATCTGAGGAGTAAGGAAAAAATAAATAAATGTCTAGAAATCATTCCAAGTGCCCATAACATGAAAAATGCCTGAATTTGTAGATTCTTCATGGATCTCCATCAACTCGCCCAAGTCTAATTTTTTCCAAGTTAGCTAATTTTGGCGGGGAGAATATTGGATAACAAATACTACACATGACTATCTTCCCACATGTGTCATTATATTTTATCCATGTATGATAATGTTTACTTTAAGGTTATAATGAATGTACTTTGTGTTGCAATATAATTACAACATACACGAGTGATATGATCTCTTGTGCGGAAAAATAAGAGTATCAAAAGGGTCATTAGGAGGTTTGATTTTGGGGAAGATAGTGTAAGGAACACATTTTGAGGTAGTGTAGATGGAATTTCATTAAGCATATAAAAATATTTGGCCTATTCATATGATCATCATGTATTGGCCTATCATCATATGTAGATTCTAGAGTAAAATTCTTAAAAATCATCTTAGAAATAATGTGAATCAAGAAAAAAATTGGAAGAATCATCAAAATGATGTGTATCATTTCCTTATTCACAAGAGAAAAGAGGAACGTTGCAAAGCATTTTTAATAATTTTTCATTTCAAAAGACTAAGAGAGAGGAACATTTCCCCATTAGTATCATTTTCCACTTCAAGAAAAGAAGATAAAGATATATTGAAATGATGCATAACCTTTTCAATTTCTAAATAAGAAGATAGAGGGATATCATATTTATTCACATCATTTATCATTTCAATAGTGGAAGAGACATCATAGTTTTTTTCATCATTTTTCATTTTAAAAGATGAGAGACAAATATCAAAATAATTCATATACTTTTTTTTTATTAAACTAGATGAAAGAGGAACATTGCAATCATTGTAACATATTCTAAAAAATAAAGAGGAATCTTGTCTTCATTTTTATCATTTGTGATATTATTGTGCTCTAGACAAGATCTTCCACTAGATTTAAACTTTATTGTATGATCTATAGAAGGTATAAATACTTGCATCACTTCCTCCATCACTATAATTGTCATTATAGTCATCATAATCACAATCATAATAACCATCATCACAATATTTATCATTAATATCATTATTTCTAGTTGTACATTAACAATTTGATAACCATAATTAAAGGGCATGATATGCGTGGGGAATGGTTAACTACTTCCTCACCACTAAAATCATGACTACTATGTAGGAATTATAGGTATTTTACTACTGTAGACACTAAAACTAGAAAAAATCCATTTACATCATGCTTTTATTAGAATTATATATACACGAGTTCAAGAGCTTGAAACTATATATTAGTGGCATACTCTACTCTCCTCCATGTTTTTATTGCTTGATTATATCATTTATGATGATTATTTTAATATAATTTTATGATTTTATGTGACATCATAGAGGCCTTTGTAATTTTCCTTTTTTGACTTTATTTGCATATGGTGTCGGTTTAAAACCATATAGTGGGTCCAGAGCCGTACCCTGGTCTCGGACCTTCCATTAATTTTTAGAACCTTTAGATATTCACTTTAATTTGATTTATGGGTCTCTTATTCACTACATTTTATGAGCTTAGATATGTTTGGGTCAGCCTTTTCCCACTACTAAGGTTTTAATATCAAGAGAATGAACTCATATATTTACAAGGTCTAATACAAACATTTACTATGTAGAAAGAACTTATCTATCTACAACATACTGAACTAAAAGATAAAGAAGCATTGTTACACATCTACATATCACAACATAAGAGGGAATAATTTTGATTTCTTCCATCAACACACAAGGTTTTGAATGGGATGAAGTATCTTAGCCCACTATTGGTGTGGAAACACAAGGGAAACACTAGGATAAGGGATAGTTGCATGCAAAACAACACAAAACACTAGGATAACTACATGGAGTTTGAAATGTAATAAAAAAATTGATGACTGACATTCGGGGTGATCTGTAGAGGTTATTCCAACTCAATCATTTACATTTATTTTCCATCTAATGTGTGTTTGAGTGTATTTCATTATAGATAGGGTTTATTGTGGAAGTATAGGTGCAAAATATTGGGTTCGGTGTGACACTTTGGATATTCCAAAAGGTGAAAAAGAGTGTCACATAGTGACATTGAGATTTTAAACCCCATTTTGTATAGGTCCAAAATAGTATAGTATGGATAGTTTGTGTTGTACGGTCCCAAACGTACCATATATTGTTTTGACCCGAAGCTCAAAGGTGCGGTAAAATACTTCTCTAGTTCTTAGGATCTGTTTATTCTAGATCACTCTTCGACATAGTCTTCAATTAAACTAGTTAAGTGAATCCTTTTTCCAAATCCAATTTTGATTGCTTTAATTTCTCGCTTAGAATTATTTCCATGTTTGTATGTATGTATATATGATTTAAAACAATCATTGTACACATTATTTACTATTTAGTTTTTGTATTATCAACCATCATAGTTAATTAATTTTAATTAGGGTTGATACATTTTGGTGAACCTGCTTTGATTGAATCCTTAACCTAATATATGATATTTCCAAATTTCCCATAGGTTAGGCCTGCTGATTTTCAAACCCTAGTGTTGTCTTAGGGTAAACGTGCTTGGTTTGTACTTAAGTGTTTCTTGTGTGTGATCATGGCTTATTTTTAGGATTTGTTGATACATATTGGCTACTATCCTTTTAACCAGGTCCATAACACCTATGCAAATGTAGATAATGTTACTCCATCTTCACACTCTCTTAGGGATGATGTATTTTTGATGTTGACTTATATCCTTCTTGTTGACAATTAATTGATCATTCTCCCCACCTCTATATATCACCTCCTATAGATGTTAATAGAAACACCTTTTTGAATGACATCAATCACTTCCCACCTATTTCCACTCATATAGACCATAGGGATAGTCTTACATGTTAGAATAGTGAATATGACCAATCTCCCCCATATGTAGATCATGACACCAATGCCATAGATGATCAAGATTTTGGTGATGATGTTAGTGTTTCTAGTGCACATACAAATGATTTTCCTTCTATTTACACATTGATTGATGGTTTCCCTTATGTTTATGAAGAGGAAATGATGCATTATACTTACAACCATGATGATGCCATGAATGATGTTTCTTATTCTAATGAATTAGATGACAATGATTGTGTTTCTACTCTTTCTCTTGAATACAAAAATAATGAGCTTGATTGTAACATCTCTAGTTTACTTGCACATATTAACCATTACACTTATATTATTCCATTTAAATGTAAAATGAATGATGTTTTCTCTAATGTTCCCATTTTTATGAATTCCAAAATTCTACTAAGAATCATGTTTTGGATGATACACCTTGTGTTTCTACTTCTTCTCCCATAAAAAGTGTGATGTTTTTATTAGTACTTATCCCCTTCGACTTGTAGATACTAATGTTCATAGTAAAATTGTTAGCAAAAATGAACACGACAATTTTCTTTTAGTGGAAAATAACGCACATGTTGATATAACTCCTACTATAACTACCTTGCCTATTGTTGATGTTGATATCCCTTTAAATCCAATCCATGAGATTAAGTCCATTTGACCCACGCCAACTTCAATTGATTCATCCCTCAATCATATTCATATACCTAATGATGTTACAATGCATATTAATAATGGTATAGTGTAACCATTAAATGAACCACTAAGTTATTGTATCATAACTCATCAAGAGATGCTTCCTCTTATCCATGTGGTAGGTGAGATACAAAGAAAGCGTCAAAAATTGACTTTAGAAAGAAATGCCTATTAAGTTAGTGTCGATTATAATATTACTATTGGAAATCCTATTCCACGTAGAATATTTCAAATGTCATTCTATAGAAATTATTTCATACCTTCATTTCACTTGTTTGAGGGTACTACAGATCCACATATATATTAAGCATTATACATCAACCACAAATCATTATGACAATGATATTATGTTTCTTAAGGTTTCTCTAAGAGTCTCATTGGTGACACTCTCTCTTGGTTTACTCACCCTACTTTTGGATCTCTAGGTACTTTTGTATATCTTTAGGATGCATTCTTAGCTCATTTTAGTTTTAATAGAGGCCCTAAGGATACAAATGAGAGTATATCTTCTTTACATCAAGGTGAAGTTAAATATATTTCTAGTTATATATTACATTTTAAATAAAACATGAATTTAATTATATATCAACCTAAGGACATATAGATGCAATTCATATTTTGTAGAGGACTTATACAATATCTCAAAGAAAAATTACATTATGATACTTGTGATTCATTCCATTACCTTTGCTTATGTATTATTGATTTAGAACAATATATTATGCTAGCACATCAGCCTAAGCCCTTAAATGTGAATGTTACAACTAAGTTTGTAGCACATGATTATGACACATGTCAACATCCTAATGATAATCAAGTGAAAGTGTCACATCATGGTAATAATTTTTATTATCCTAATCCTAATCAATGAGTATGAAAACCATCTCCTCCTAAGTGGAATCCCATCTATTTTGATAAGGCTTGTGATAGGCCCCATGACATCTTACTTACATTACTTAACAAGAGAATGATTCGATTACTGACATAATGATCATATCCCTCCTCATAGGCTTGAATGTGAGAAGGATAATCCATTTTGAAACTTCAATAATATTTAATGAACAAAATGACAATGATTTTTTATGAGTTAGATCATAATATTAAGTTATTAGAGGACAAAGATATCATTTTTTATAACACACATCATGCATATATATCTACTTCACTTCCTCCATGGTATTGACTAGTAGGCAACATTACACTTGATGAACATGTTTATCCATTTAGAAATATTTCTCACCTTGACACTATTCCTACATAAGAGAAATCACAAACTATCTACAAGTGGGTTAACAAGGAGCAAGGGCTTTTTCCCAAATTTTCACATGTGACATCAACCGAACTTTGCTGCTTATCCACCGTTCATCTCGTCAAGTTAAAACTTCACGTATAGTCTCTCTCATGTATATTTTGTACCATACATAACTCATCCACATTACACAATTATATCACACCATATATTCAATCCATATTTTAACTTATGACCTTCATACTTGGTCTCTTATGGTAATATTAAAGGATCACCCTTCATTATTACGAATAGGTTTCCTCACTTCCTACGCCCACGAGGACCGAGGTGGGGTCATGAATACCTTGTTGTATCACATGATCATGTTAGTCATATACTATTTTCAATAGACCATCATCACATGTGTTGATTTCTTCAATAGGTAATATCACACTTTGAATAATATTCTATAATTAACATACATACAATTATCATAAGTTCATTTCATCTATCGGTTATATAACAATGAACATTATGCTGCAATTAATCATATACATTGATCACCTAATCAACTATCTATCTATCAATGTAACACAAAAAAATGTACTAGAATCTAAAATATATTTATATATTGCATCTAAATTCTATACAACAATGGTGTAGCAAGTATATATCATCATACACATAGTGTTAACCATCAAAACTCTTAGTCTATACATTTATTAGTTTTAGTGAGCTAGAGGATCCTCTTGATCCTTGGTGTCCTCTCGGATCATAACCTATCCCGATAGTGTGACAATTTATCTTGCAATGTTACAATCTCTATTAGTACTTGGGCATACTGTGCGGTGACTCAACTAGTATCACCAATAAAATCTATGAAAAATCACCCCTATGTTGGCCTACGAGATGCCTCACTAACTCAACACGATTCTCATCCCTTTGGCACTACAAGACCACACAAGTGGCTACCATACCTACTACCAGGTCAAATAAATAGGCCTTCTCGCCTTCAATGTCATTTAATATCTCAAGTCCACTAGTGATAAGGTCCCCTGAACATTATGGAGAAAAACATGAAGTGAGGCATCCAAAATGGTGGTCAAGTAAGTGTCACCTACAATCATCACAATACACATATTAGGAATCATCAATTTCCAACCAAACAATAATATATTATCAAGAAACAACTCAATCACAATATATACTTATGTTTAGATACTACCATTGCTATTGCATTCCCACTGGGGTTATTTCCTTCTCTTCCTCCACCTTCATGAAGAGTATATTGAGCTTCATTTACACCACCAAGTGGTGTACCTCCATTTGGGCCTCCCACTAATATCAAGAACAAGAGAAATCATTGATGCTCAACCCAACTTGTATAGGTTGTGATACAAACCACATCATCTCCGACAATCACCGCTATTATTAGATCCACCCCCTTGTTGGGGGTGGTAGTAGAGGTTAGGCACTATGGGCCTAAGATGAGCCCCATATCTATGGGCTCCATGTGTGGAGTCCCTCTATGGGTATAGTAGTGGGGAAGCTCTTATATGATCTTGAACTAGCGGGTCACTATCTCATAATGAGATAATTCCCCATACACGAGGAATCAATCCTATAACCACATAGTCTATTAAATACACTTGAGCTCCATAACATCCTCTAGCCACCCCGGAAAGTCACTATATGGTCTCCAAATAATGTCCACCGATGTCACTATATCAAATATTGATCTATAATTCATAATATCAAAAATTCACCTCTTGGGAAAGACCAATCACGCTATCACTATATTTGGATGTTCCTAATAAATCCATGGCCCACCTATGGGCCGCATGTAAGAAAAATGCTCATAAGACAAAATATTCAATAATGTGATAGTTGTCACATAACCACTTTGTCACTCTTTAAAATGAATTTATAAATATCTATACAAGTGTGATAACATACATCAACCCCATGTATATCAGGTCCGATGATCCTCAATATACTAATAAATATACCACATCCTATATGATGTCGAATACACACAAATCCAATAATACTACAATATATTTCTACAACCGAACCACGAGTGTCACAATAGTGCTCAATATAATCAAGGGATATCCTAAATAGTATCTCCCAAAAACCCTCATATGATACAATGTATATGTAGGAAACACCTATACTCTCTCTCTCTAACCAGCGATAATGGGATTATATCGTATTATAAATGATAATGTGATTGTTATCTCCCCTGTTACGAGCTAGAATGTGCATGTGTTGATATTCCACCGTTCACACAACATCAATTAGGTGCATGTTTGGGGTAATAGTCCCCAACCATGCTACATGATGAAGCCTTTCTCTTTCTAGTATGTGTCAACCAACATTATCCATCCCTAGGGAAAATAAGGTATCCATGATTCACCCAAAATGAAACTCTCTCACATACACATCTCTCTATAAACAAAAACCAACAAAAAATATCTATCAACACTTTTTTCCTACCAAATATTCCTCATAAAATTATCAAAACATGCTCTAAATCCTGTTAATTACCAACATAATAATATTATAACTTGGGTCAAAATGGTAAGGCTTTGGTCAAACCCGTATAGTTTTAGGTAAGAACTATACGGTTACATACCTAGTCCAAAACTTTATCATTTGATCCGTTTTCATTTTTTTTTACAAAATTATTTAAAAATTGACAAAAATAAGGATATCTCCTTCTAAAATTCTTCATTAAATGCACTCATAATCTCATCTATCGTATGATTCTAGATGACCTCTATCACTCTCTTAAACCGTGAAAGAACTGTGTCTCTGGCATCGACATCCTTCTTGTCTTAGAGAATTATTATCAATTACTTAATTAGAAATGAAAAATAACTTTCATCTTCTCTATTTTCCTACATAATATAGTACAATCTATTCAAGAACAAATCATGCATCTCACTTTGACTATGGTTTAAATCTCCACTAATACTCTGTCACAATGTGGTCCATATATTGAGGCATGTTCCTTTGTTTCACATGTCACCTATAGTGTTGAATTCATGATTTTAGGAAATCCCATACCATATCATCATTTTTCTATATCGTACACACTATGAGAATGTGTGCACATGTTCTTGTATATATATGATACATCCTCCATGTACAATTATATTCTCCATCTTATTGATTCTCTCAAATATTACAAACTATCATATAATCAACTCAATAAGTTTTCTCCTTCAATTCCTATTACACATACAGAGTCTACTTTATATTATTCTCAATCGGTGACATGGTTCCTCCATATCCATTTTGCCAAAGGGGGGAAAATATAGGGCCGACTAAACATGTTCATCCACATCTTATATCTATGAATTTTAGAAATAAAGCACTAGTTGTTTGGTCACATTGTTATCCAATTTTACGCACATGGAAAAATTGGAAAACAGGGCCTTGTTACAATCAAATCACGACATTGGTCCCAGGGACCCACTTTTGGTGATCAGGTGAGATCGCTCATTTTTTCCAAGAATGCGAGCTATCGAGGAGTTTGACAAGTTTATCTCGCTCGGTCGAGCTAAAACAGTGTCAAATCGGGAATAAAGAGACGAGTCATCAGAGGAGTTCGTGCCTTCTCCTAACTCGGTCATAACTCAGATCACAAGCCTTAGACGAGTTCATGAGTAGGAAATGTAAGTTCGGTTGTCCAACTTTGGCTTGTCATAGAAGAGTCTCGATAGGAGTGGAGGATGTTTCGATGGTTGGCTCATTGAGGCAGAGAAATGACGAGCTCGACTCGGTTTAATTCAACATGGAGAGATTGATGCTTCCTTGTTGGAATATGAATTCACAATCTCAGCCTCATTCGCAAAACTTGTCTCAAGATTTGATCGAGCTTCTTCCATGGAAGCGACTTTCCAAAGTGAAAAGGCGAGACAACTCAACTAAAACTTTATCTCGTCCTTCTACTACAGCAGCAAGATTTTACAACGACTGATCACGGCTGTCGTCCCATGCAACCAGAACATCAGGATCAACACCAACGATTCCTTGGGATCGCCCTGTGGCAGCTGTCGCAATTAACTCTCTCTGGAGGCGATTGTTTCTCTGAGATAAAGTTTACTTCTCTACCATGTAGCTGCTGCGTATAGCCAATTCAAATTGCTAAAAGTATGGTCCCATGTGGTGGACTAATGCATCGATTTTCATGGAACAGATGGTCTTATGAAATTTTTACAGATCCCGCAATCGCTTAAATTTGAATCTTTCCTGAAAAATTCAAGCGGCAACTGTTCAGGAATCAATATTAAAGCAGCATGTAGAGTGGTTAATTGAAGATAAGCAACGACTACATAAACTATTTCTGCCATTTGCCAACTATTCTCGAAAATTTCTACCTGTAGCTGCTTTAAAAAATTATCTACGCGGCTGCATGGGACCTCACAATAAGTGAAGGCACGATCTTGGCAAGAGAACGATATTTCCGCGCATGGGAAATATTTCACTTGATTTCCAAGTGGATTTTTATGAATGGCGGGCCAAGCTGAAAATCCCGCTCGCTGGTGGAAATTGCGGAGATAAGGAGCGAACTTGCCAAGGTTGCGCGGCAAAGCTGAGGCCGGGGCCCGTGGATTAGTTTGTCCAAGCCGTTGGACGTGGGAAATAAGGAGCAGCACTGCCAAGCGGGTTTTTTGTGGATGGCAAACCAAAGAAGAAACTCCGCGCGGGGGAGATTTGGAGCAGCACTGCCAAGTGGAGATTTGACGATGGCAATCCAACATCAAACTTCCGCACGAGCCGTTTAAACGTGGTCCGAGTCTTTGGGCGAGTCACACGCAAGGTAAGTTGGAAAACGTGGAATGAAGCAGTTGAAGTGTTTAATCGGATTAAACGTGGTTGTCTGGTCGGCCGTTTTGTAAACAGAAGGTTGTTTGAAGGAGGTTTTACACATTCCGCATCCACGCATAGCATTCGGTGGTCGCGAGAAGCTCCCACGCACAGTTGCAGAAAACAAATATTCACTGCCATGCACGATGGATTGGAGTCACGCTGTTCGAGGCTTCATAGAATTTCCATGAACCAGGAGATGAAGGTTTATTACGTGCAGAGCGAAACGATTCATATTGCTCGGCATTGTTTTCCCCTAGAAACGAATTGAATGCGAAGGTCAACTCTGAAGATACCCGGTCAGCCGTTTTGCCTGCTACATCCTTGTTACTCGTAAATGGTCTCTTCGAGAAAATCCGAGAGCAGAGGCAATATTTATACCTTTCCATTATGTGCGTTCAATCAGACAATAAAATATTCTTTTACCAGGTTCAGAGAAGCTCGTTTTTAACAATGGACGATTATACTGTAGTTTCGAGCCGGTTTTATCGGCTTATTAGCTTTGATCCACGACTAAGGAAGAATTCATATAGTTGTTACTGTACATTTTTTCCAAGGTCCTCTTGGCTGCCCCAGCTGTTCAATGTATTTTTTGAAGGACTCCTTTTATGTGTTGCAAATTGTAACATGAAGGATCTTTTTAGTTTCTGAAAAAAATGAGTATATTGTATAGCTCACGGCTACCTATGCCATAGGTTCCAATAGTAGCATAATTGTCGATTGGAGCTGAGATTTCCGGGTGCACTGCCAAAATACCAAGGGGCTCTTTGGCCAAAAAATCAGTCTTAGGGTGTCTATCAGACATGTTATGGGCATGAGACTGTGTCATCATCATGGCAGCATTAGGTCTTTATTAATAATGGCATTTTCTCATCGTTTGGAAGGTACAAATTGTGCTTATTATGGCAAAGCTAAACATTCTTACTACAAGTGTTATATGATAAGGAAGAACCGTGAGCATTGTGGTAAAACCATTCTTAGAGGCGTGAAAATGTGAACATGATCGAACAAATCTTGATATTTCCCGCAGATACAAAGCACAGAATAGCTCAAGAGATCGACCGAATCAAAGAAGAGCTCAATGCATGAGCTAGTGCTTGAGTTTATAACCAATGAGCATAGACCCATTGTTGTTCAGGGAGTAAGGAAATCAGATGTGCAGGATGGTAAATATGAGCTCGGTACATAGACATGTGAGAGTCCGAGTTGAGACCGGGTGCTCGGGTTGATATGCAAAACAAAGCCAGGTCGAATCAGTTGGGAGCTCGTGGTGATGTTTCATGAAGTTTGAACGAGGAATGCATAAATGGTTTCGAGTTAACAGAGCGAAATGATAAGAATCAAGTTTGATAGTCCACCATTCGGAGGACTCAATGCAAAAGGGCCCGATTGCCAAGACGAGGAAAGAGTTGGTGCGGGGTCAAAAATCGAGTGCAATACCGAGTTAGAGGATTCGAAGCTCATCAAATTTGGCTATGTGCAGATTCTATCCACATGGACCCCCCTCCTCTTCAAGTCAAACGGGTCAACGGGGGGTCCCAACATTATGTTAATTAAATTAATATTTTTATTTAAATATTTTAATAATAATATTTATTATTATTATTTAAATATTTTATTTAAATATTCTTTTAATTAATTGAGAAGACTTGGTCATCAGGCAATTAATGACCCATGATGGAACCTTCTCAGGTAGTTCAACTAACTGCAATAAATACATCATGGGCCTTCAATTTAGGAATGTAATTATGACCATTTCCTCTTCTTTCTCACATATTCTTCTATAAATGTAAGTTGGGAGCTCATTTCAAAGGGTTCCAATGCAGTTGGACATAAGTTGGATAGTTAGATATCTCAAAGGGCGAGTGTATACTTTTCAAGAATCCTCTCTCTTCTACAAGTTGTTCTTGTGTGTTGAGAGAACTTTCAAGCCTCCTCTTCAAGACTGTAATGGCAAATATTGCCTCTTCTGAATGTATGATGCATTGTGCATGTTATTGAAGCAATAAAAGTGTGTGTTTTGTGACTAATCTCGGTCCTTTCATCCTTCTATGCTTCTTTGTGCCTTTCTCATACTTGCAGGTACACTGTGCAAGTTTAAGTTTCTATTGCAGGTTCTTGGAGTTCGTGTTTATCGAGTGGTGAAGTATTGCATGCGGTTGAGTTGTGGTGTCTGTTCACCCTTCTTGAGTTCATCCTTCTTCACTTGGGAAACCTGGTATATTTCTCGGTCGATAAAGTTTAACAAAAGGAACGCGTGTCTCTTAGCTTGGTATCTTGTACCCTCTCTAAGTTGCAGTAGGTGAAGTTGACCTGTGGTGCACACACCCTCTTCAAATTAACCCTTCCTGAATCTGAAGACACCCTTCATTCGGTGCATCACCATCCCTAGTATAGTTTCATTTCTGTAAATCTCTTTCCCTAAAACCCCATGAAAATGTTAGCCTAGGACTAGATAATCATTTTTGTTACACTAGGAGTAATACAACACTTAGTTTAGGAAGAGGAAGCCGGCCTTCTCCGGAGGTTCACCTCGAGCCCAAGTCCCACAGCTTGAGAGGTGATCCCATGTGTCCCAATCACACCGAACGTCCTATTCACATCCTGGATATTCGGGGTGCAAAGATTTGCGACAACGATTTTAGCACGCCGGTGGGACATCACAGATTAGAGTTTCATCTTTCGAGAGGTGTCTCATTATCAAACAAGAATCTTAAGCTACCGTGCGACCACACACAACAGCTTTTTATGCACGCAGGTGGGGCAGAGTTGTACTTCTCTTCTCACTTACACAAGTCAAAGTACCTGGTGACTCCATATCTCTGGATTCCAAATCTCAGTGCAGTAACTTATGCGAAGAATTCAAACAAGAGCTTCTTCAAAGAAAGGAAATTATCAAAGATATCAAACTTTCCTTGTCTACTCCAAAGAGAAGAAGAAGAGGCATTTCCACATCCCCAGTTGCAGATTTACCTAGTAGGGGTCATTCAACTCCTCCTTACGGAAGATTTCCTTCACCCAGGAACAATCAACCTTTCGTCGCTATGGCGAGGAACCAAGTTTTTCCCCCTTTCAATGCAAGCAGTCCTCTCGTGTTGGCTCAACGTGACCCGATACCTGTTGCGGCACTCAAAAGTTTACCCTTCTACACGGGGGAAACTCACGTTACTCCAGTGGAGCATATCTTTGATGTAGCCAGCATATGTGCAGTACATAATATCACCGAAGACAACGTTGCAGTTAGACTTCTTGCTACCTCTTTTAAGGGAAAAGCGCTTCAATGGTTTCGCGGGCTAGGTGTTGGCACTATAACCACTTGGGACGAGTTGGGAGAAAAGCTATGTAAACAATTTGAAGACAAAAGTGATCACCTATCACTTTTGGAACAACTTACTACCATAAAGAGAGCTTCCCAAGAATACATGAGTGATTTCAACTTCCGATTCCACAGGACTTGGAATAGGATTCCGGCGCTCGTAAAACCTTCTGCACATAATGCATTCTTGTACTATTTGCGAGCCTTGAATAGCGATGTAGCGGTTATGATCCAGTCTATGGGAGGGACTACACTTCCTGATGCTTACGAAGTTGCCATAAGTGCAGAGAATTCTTTGATTCAAGCTGGAAAGATAGCTCCACGACCACCAATGCCCTTTTCTCCAGATCTTACGAATCATCAGCCTATCATTGCTCCTATTCCAATGGACTCAAGAACCACCTCAATCTTCCCCGCCTCTTGAAATGACCTATTTGAAGTCAAATCACTACTGCAAAATTTTGGAAATGAGCTTGTTGCACTCAAAAGGCAACAATTTCAATACAATCGTCCATATCAGCCACAAAATCAGCAGTATCAGGCTAACCGTCCTCCTTTTCAAGGAAACAATCAGCCTCGAAATCAAACTACAAGTCAAGTTGCAAATGTCAGGCCCTTGAACTTTCAGAACCCTCTTGCAGCTAGCTCATCTAGAGCTATAGTACCTGTTCAGAATAATCTAGTTCAAGACTACGAATGGTGCTATCCTTGCTCTCAACCTCACAATCAAAATCTTTGTCCCAATGGGGTTCTTAGCCAGGCCCTTATGGTTCAAAGTGTATCTTCCCCTTCAGATTTAACAAATAATTCATCTACACAAGAAGCGGCAGATCAACCACAGGCACCTGAAGAATCCACTTTACTAAACTGGCAAGAAGAAGATTTTTGTGGGTTGAATACCGATTCTTCATCAGTGGCAGCAAACACTCGTTCCAAGAAGAGAGCAATGGAGCCTCAAGCTCCCGAATCTGATCTAGCATCCACTTCTCAACATGGATTACAAATGGCGGTTGATAGAAATGAGGGAAAGAAATCACCAGAAACATCGACTAGCCACACCGCAGGGAAAGATGGTTCTCCAGGCATCACGGTACCCAACAAACATTTTCCAAAGGAGGACCCCAATGCCCAAAAAGGTTTCAATAAAGTTGGAGCGATTCCCTTCAGCATAGTAGAACAAATGAAGAAAACCAATCTAAGCGTTACCATGTGGGATGCACTCTCGATTCCTTCTCAAAGAAACCTGTTGCGAGAAGCTCTGAACAGTTTTAGTAAAACCAACGGATCACCAAGCCATGGAGTGACAAATGCTACAAATTTGTGTCAACCGGAAGGGAAAATCATTCCTACGGCAAACAAACCACCACCATTCTACATTTCCCTGATCATTGGCGACCACCTGGTACATAATTGTATGATCGATTCTGGTGCCAGTAGCTCTGTCATGCCTAAACAAATTGCAGATGTACTAGGCATACAATATGCGCCAGTTGCAAGAGGGGTTGTTCAGCTAGATGGCACAGCTGTTAAGACTGTTGGGGTTATCAAAGGACTTCAACTTACCATCCACGCATGCCCAAGCTTGTCATTCACCCAAGATATATCAGTCATTGATCTCCCTCCCCTCTTTGCCATCTGCCTATCACGGGATTTCACCGCCAAGATGGGTGGTTACCTATCAGCCGATTGGTCGCATATGATTCTCAGGACTCGATATGGAACCAAAGTAACTATAAGGGCAGAACCAATCTGCCATAATCATGTAGAACCCTACACTTCTAATCCCATAAATGGAAATTACACCATCGGTGATCCAGAAGAGGAAGGTGCCGATCATGAACCAACCACCCTTGTTGAGGAAGTCCCTGATACTCTGCTAGATGAAGCAAGTAGAGATCATCAGTACGATCCCTACGCCGATGTATTGGCAGAAGAAGAAGCTGGTTTGCTGGTCTTGGAAGAAACAGGATTAGGTACCTACTGTATCCATGAAGAAGATACGATCATACCACAACTTGTCAAAACACCAAATGATTCTAAAGGACTATGGCAATTGTTCTTCGATGGCTCAAGAAGTAAGAATGGATCCGGTGCTGGTGTTATGTTAATTTCTCCAGAGGGAGATAAGTACTTCTCATCTTTCCGGTTGCGATTCGATTGCACAACAATGTTCTTGAATACGAAGCTCTTGTCAAGGAATTCAAATAGCCCAAAGGAAGGGAATCAAGGCCACATTTGTTTTTTGAGATAGTGAGTTAGTTGTTCATCAAGTTTCAGCACGTAGTGCATCCAAAAATGATCTTTTAAGATCATACAAGAACCGAGTCTGGGACCTGATTGAAGATTTCGAAGCTTTTGGAATTCATGCAGTTCCTAGAGGTCAAAATCAAGATGCGGATAGGCTTGCTACAATTGGTTCACAATACAACATACCAGTTGATATCATGAAAGAAGGGCAGCAATTTGTTAAAATGGTGGTTCGACCAGCAGTCCCTGATAATGTGAGTAGTTGGCAAGTGTTCGATAGTGACAACCAAATTGTCCTCTTCCTGCAAGAAGAGGCGGAGTTTGCTGCAAAAAATCAAGATAAGTTGCAAGAGTCATATGGTGAACAAATTATTCAATTGAAAAGCAACAAGTTACCAAAAGGTTTAGTCACTTTGGAATCCATTTTCAATTCAGATGACCAAGCCAAAAGACAAAGCCCTAACATGGTGGTCAAAGAAGAATATTTTGAGGAAGTCGAAGTATCAAATGAAAAATTTCTTAAGATCGGAAAAGTGTGTACTTCTGAGGAGAAAGAAGCTTTCATCAAACTTTGTCAAGAGTATCATGACATCTTTGCATGGAGCTATAAAGATCTGCGTGGTTTTGATCCAGGTCTTGCGCAACATACCATCGAACTGGATCCTAATGCTAAGCCAGTTCGTCAGAAACAGAGACCAATTAATCCCAAAATTGAGCCACTAATGAGAAAGGAGCTAACCAAGCTCATCGAGGCTTGTATAATTTTTCCCATCAAGCATTCCTCATGGGTAGCCAATTTGGTGCCCGTGAGGAAGAAGAACGGAGAGATCCGGTTATGCGTAGATTTCAGGGATTTGAATCGTGCGTCATTGAAAGACCATTATCCTCTTCCATCGATGGAGCAGATCCTTCAAACGGTGGCAGGAGCTCAAAGATTTTCTTTGCTCGATGGATATTCAGGTTACAATCAAATCCTAGTCCAAGAATCTGACCAATTCAAAACGGCTTTCACTACCAAGTGGGGCACATATGCCTACAATAAAATGCCATTCGGATTGTCCAATGCCGGGGCTACTTTCCAAAGAGCCATGGACATGGCATTTAAGGGACTGATCAACGATATTATTTTGGTTTACCTTGATGATATAACTGTATACTCTAAGCATGCAGAAGATCACATCACACATCTAAGGAAAGTTTTCCAAAGGTGTAGGGAATTTGGGGTTTCACTTAACCCCAAGAAATGTATTTTCGCAGTGCACGAGGGAAAATTGTTGGGGCATGTTGTTTCAGCGGAAGGATTATCAATCGATCCAGCCAGGATTCATTCAATTATGTCCTTATCTCTCCCGAGTCACAAGAAGGGCCTCCAGAGCTTCCTGGGAACCATAAATTTTGTGCGGAGATTCATCCCTCAATTCGCGACATTGGCTAAACCACTGACAGCCATGCTAAGGAAAAACATGCCATTCTCATGGACAAAGGAAGGACGAGAAAGCTTCGAAGCCATCAAAACAGCCATTTCCCAAGCTCCCACGCTTGTGAACCCCAGGTTTGACAAAGATTTTATCCTTTATGCTTTTGCAGGTCAAGAGAGCATTTCAGGGATCCTCACCCAACAAAACGACAACCTGATGGAGCAACCAATCGCTTTCTTCAGTCAATCCCTCAAAGACTACGAGTTCAAATACTCATTCATTGAAAAGCAAGTCTTTGCGGTTATTCGAGCTTTGAAGAAATTCAAACACATGTTGTCCAACAACAAGATTCATCTGATGGTGTCTCATCCAGGTGTCAAGGAGTTTTTGCTGAACAAAGAAATGAACGAAAAGCGTGCTGGATGGATCACGAAGGTAATGGAGTATGACGTGCATATCAAAGTCACTAAACTTGTCAGAGGTAAGGGTTTATGTGAGCAACTTGCTGCAAACATGGAATCAAAAGGTAATGAGGACGTGACACTCCTAAATACTGATGAGGATGTTTATCAAGCTGACTGGTTATCCAAAATGAAGAATTTCATCTTCTCAGGAGCATACCCAACAAACATGGATAAAAACCAAAGACGAACTTTTCGTCTTCAATCTATCCCATATGTTTTGGTAGATAGCGTTCTCTTTCGAAAAGATTTGAACGGTGTTCTCCTTCGGTGCATAGGACCGGAACAGGTAAGTAAGATACTAGAAGAATTTCATAATGGCCTATCTGGAGGACATTATTCCGCACGAACAACAGCTACCAAGATCATGCGAGCCGGCTACTATTGGCCGGATTTATTCAAGGATGCCCATCTCTGGGTAAGGAAATGCAAGGAATGTGCCTTTTTCACAGGTAAGCAGAAGCTGGCAGCTCTTCCACTGCATCCAGTTCAAGTGGATCAACCCTTTGTTCAATGGGGGTTGGACTTCATCGGAATGATTAATCCTCCATCCAGTGACGGACATAAGTGGGTCCTTACCGCAACAGACTATTTTACTCGATGGACAGAGGCGGTAGCATTAAAAGAGAGCAATGAAAAGGCAGTTCTAGATTTTTTGGAGGGTATAATGACGAGGTTTGGTGTTCCATTTACAATCATTTCAGACAACGCGCTGGCTTTTCTTGTCTGGCCCGAGTGAATGGGCTGTTAAAAATGGGGTATACCTCAAAACTTCATCCAATTACTATCCGCAAGGAAACGGATTGGCTGAGTCTAGCAACAAAAACCTCATAAGGATTATTAAGCGCACAATGGAGACTAACAAGAGGACTTGGCATACACAGCTTAAGACCGCCTTATGGGCAGATCGAATCACACCTAAAAGGGCCATCGGAAATTCTCCTTTTGTTCTTGTATATGGAAGAGAGGCAAAACTCCCACTCTCATTGGAGTTACCTTCTTTGGAGTTAGCTCATCAACTTGAAGTTATAGAGAGTGATCCTCGACAAAGAAGGTTTGCTGAACTCATGGAGTTAGAGGAAGTACGAGACAAGGCTATGAAAACTTTGGAGCAGCATCAGGCTCAAGTTAAGAAATCTTTTGACAAGAAGGCATCCGACAGACATTTTCAAGAGGGAGATTTAGTTCTCAAATGGGATGAAGACAGGGCCAAACCAGGCAAGCATGCCAAGTTTGACGCTCTCTGGAGTGGACCATACATCATCACAAGTTGCAAAGAGGCAAATTCATTTCATCTATCTAGGCTCAATGGAGAAGAACTGCCCATTCATGTGAATGGGATACATCTCAAAGCTTGTTTTTGAGAAGCGTTCCACCCCCTGTACAGTTAAATTAGGTGTTTTCCTCCAAGTGCTTATGCACATTGTTGTGTGTTGTTGTTTTGCTTTCCTTGTTGTTGTGTTTTGTGTTGTTCTGCACATTGTTTCATCATTGGAAGGTGTCAAGGTAAAAAAGGTTTAAGGTCTCTATAACAGTTCAAAATCTGCTTCGTTCAAAATTTTGCAGTGTTCCATGGATGTCAAGCATTCAATAGATTCAGTATACTTCATGCTTAGCATTCCAGGGAGGCCCAGGATATCAGCAATGTTCAAGGAGATTCCGGGATGTGTCAAAGAAAATCATACTACTTTCAGGATTCCAACATAGACTCCATGCCCAATGGATGACTTAAGGCTACTGGAATCATGCTTAGCAGGCAATCATCCCCGAGAGGTCGCCAAAAATGTTATCCAATTTTACGCACATGGAAAAATTGGAAAACAGGGCCTTATTACAATCAAATCACGACATTGGTCCCAGGGACCCACTTTTGGTCATCAGGTGAGATCGCTCATTTTTTCCAAGAATGCGAGCCATCGAGGAGTTTGATAAGCTTATCTCGCTCGGTCGAGCTAAAACAGTGTCAAATCGGGAATAAAGAGACGAGTCATCAGAGGAGTTCGTGCCTTGTCCTAACTCGGTCATAACTCAGATCACAAGCCTTAGATGAGTTCATGAGTAGGAAATGTAAGTTCGGTTGTCCAACTTTGGCTTGTCATAAAAGAGTCTCGATAGGAGTGGAGGATGTTTCGATGGTTGGCTCATTGAGGCAGAGAAATGACGAGCTCGACTCGGTTTAATTCAACATGGAGAGATTGATGCTTCCTTGTTGGAATATGAATTCACAATCTCAGCCTCATTCGCAAAACTTGTCTCAAGATTTGATCGAGCTTCTTCCATGGAAGCGACTTTCCAAAGTGAAAAGGCGAGACAACTCAACTAAAACTTTATCTCGTTCTTCTACTACAGCGGCAAGATTTTACAACGACGATCACGGTGTGTCCCCATGCAACTAGAACATCAGGATCAACACCAACGATTCCTTGGGATCGCCCTGTGGCAGCTGTCGCAATTAACTCTCTCTGGAGGCGATTGTTTCTCTGAGATAAAGTTTACTTCTCTACCATGTAGCTGCTGCGTATAGCCAATTCAAATTGCTAAAAGTATGGTCCCATGTGGTGGACTAATGCATCGATTTTCATGGAACAGATGGTCTTATGAAATTTTTACGAGATCCCGATCGCTTAAATTTGAATCTTTCTGAAAAATTCAAGCGGCAACCGTTCAGAATCAATATTAAAGCAAAGATGTAGAGTGGTTAATTGAAGATAAGCAACGACTACATAAACTATTTCTGCCATTTGCCAACTATTCTCGAAAATTTCTACCGTGTGTTGCTTTAAAAAATTATCTACGCGGTCGCATGGACCTCACAATAAGTGAAGGCACGATCATGGCAAGAGAACGATATTTCCGCGCATGGGAAATATTTCACTTGATTTCCAAGTGGATTTTTATGAATGGCAGGCCAAGCTGAAAATCCCGCGCGCCGGTGGAAATTGCGGAGATAAGGAACGAACTTGCCAAGGTTGCGCTTGCAAAGCCGAGGCCGGGGCCCGTGGATTAGTTTGTCCAAGCCGTTGGACGTGGGAAATAAGGAGCAAGACTTGCCAAG
This sequence comes from Taxus wallichiana var. yunnanensis, assembly GCA_018340775.1. Lineage (NCBI taxonomy): Eukaryota > Viridiplantae > Streptophyta > Pinopsida > Cupressales > Taxaceae > Taxus > Taxus wallichiana. The sequence continues at coordinate 136,136,114 of CM031239.1, read as the reverse complement.
CCCAGGGGTTTTTTGTGGATGGCAAACCAAAGAAGAAACTCCGCGGGGGGAGATTTGGAGCAGCACTGCCAAGTGGAGATTTGACGATGGCAATCCAACATCAAACTTCCGCACGAGCCGTTTAAACGTGGTCCGAGTCTTTGGGCGAGTCACACGCAAGGTAAGTTGGAAAACGTGGAATGAAGCAATTGAAGTGTTTAATCGGATTAAACGTGGTTGTGCAGTCGGCGTTTGTAAAATGCGAAGGTTGTTTGAAGGAGGTTTTACACATTCCGCATCCACGCATAGCATTCGGTGGTCGCGAGAAGCTCCACGCACGATTGCGAAAACAAATATTCACCGCCATGCACGATGGATTGAGTCACGCTGTTCGAGGCTTCATAGAATTTCCATGAACCAGAGATGAAGGTTTATTACGTGCGGAGCGAAACGATTCATATTGCTCGGCATTGTTTTCCCTAAAGCGAATTGAATGCGAAGGTCAACTCTGAAGATACCCGGTCGGCCGCTTTTGCTGCACATCCTTGTTACTCGTAAATGGTCTCTTCGAGAAAATCCGAGAGCAGAGGCAATATTTATACCTTTCCATTATGTGCGTTCAATCGAAAAATAAAATATTCTTTTACCAGTTCGAGAGAAGCTCGTTTTTAACAATGGACGATTATATCAGTAGTTTCGAGCCGGTTTTATCGGCTTATTAGCTTTGATCCACGACTAAGGAAGAATTCATATAGTTATTCTTGTACATTTTTTCCAAGGTCCTCTTGGCTGCCCCAACTTTTCAATGTATTTTTGAAGGACTCCTTTTATGTGTTGCAAATTGTAACATGAAGGATCTTTTTAGTTTCTGAAAAAATGAGTATATTGTATAGCTCACGGCTACCTATGCCATAGGTTCCAATAGTAGCATAATTGTCGATTGGAGCTGAGATTTCCGGGTGCACTGCCAAAATACCGAAGGGCTCTTTGGCCAAAATTCAGTCTCAAGGATGTCTATCGACATGTTATGGGCATGAGCCTGTGTCATCATCATGGCAGCATTAGGTCTTTATTGGTAATGGCATTTTCTCATTGTTTGGAGGGTACAATTGCGCTTATTATGGCAAAGCTAAACATTCTTACTACAAGTGTTATATGATAAGGAAGAACCGTGAGCATTGTGGTAAAACCATTCTTAGAGGCGTGAAAATGTGAACATGATCGAACAAATCTTAATATTTCCCGCAGATACAAAGCACAGAATAGCTCAAGAGATCGACCGATCAAAGAAGAGCTCAATGCATGAGCTAGTGCTTGAGTTTATAACCAATGAACATAGACCCATTGTTGTTCAGGGAGTAAGGAAATCAGATGTGCAGGATGGTAAATATGAGCTCGGTACATAGACATGTGAGAGTTCGAGTTGAGCCAACCGGGTGCTCGGGTTGATATGCAAAACAAAGCCAGGTCGAATCAGTTGGGAGCTCGTGGTGATGTTTCATGAAGTTTGAACGAGGAATGCATAAATGGTTTCGAGTTAACAGAGCGAAATGATAAGAATCAAGTTTGATAGTCCACCATTCGGAGGACTCAATGCAAAAGGGCCCGATTGCCAAGACGAGGAAAGAGTTGGTGTGGGGTTCAAAATCGAGTGCAACACCGAGTTAGAGGATTCGAAGCTCATCGAATTTGGCTATGTGCAGATTCTATCCACATGGACCCCCCTCCTCTTCAAGTCAAACGGGTCAACGGGGGGTCCCAACATTATGTTAATTAAATTAATATTTTTATTTAAATATTTTAATAATAATATTTATTATTATTATTTAAATATTTTATTTAAATATTCTTTTAATTAATTGAGAAGACTTGGTCATCAGGCAATTAATGACCCATGATGGAACCTTCTCAGGTAGTTTGACTAACTCGCAATAAATACATCATGGGCCTTCATTTTAGGAATGTAATTATGACCATTTCCTCTTCTTTCTCACATATTCTTCTATAAATGTAAGTTGGAAGCTCATTTCAAAGGGTTCCAACAGTTCAGACAAGTTGGACAGTTAGATATCTCAGGCGAGTGTATACTTTTCAAGAATCCTCTCTCTTCTACAAGTTGTTCTTGTGTGTTGAGAGAACTTTCAAGCCTCCTCTTCAAGACTGTAATGGCAAATATTGCCTCTTCTGAATGTATGATGCATTGTGCATGTTATTGAAGCAATAAAAGTGTGTGTTTTGTGACTAATCTCGGTCCTTTCATCCTTCTATGCTTCTTTGTGCCTTTCTCATACTTGCAGGTACACTGTGCAAGTTTAAGTTTCTATTGCAGGTTCTTGGAGTTCTGTGTTTATCGAGTGGTGAAGTATTGCATGCAGTTGAGTTGTGGTGTCTGTTCACCCTTCTTGAGTTCATCCTTCTTCACTGGGAAACTGGTATATTTCTCGGTCTGATAAAGTTTAACAAAAGGAACGCGTGTCTCTTAGCCTGTGGTATCTTGTACCCTCTCTAAGTTGCAGTAGGTGAAGTTGACCTGTGGTGCACACACCCTCTTCAAATTAACCCTTCCTGAATCTGAAGACACCCTTCATTCGGTGCATCACCATCCCTAGTATAGTTTCATTTCTGTAAATCTCTTTCCCTAAAACCCCATGAAAATGTTAGCCTAGGACTAGATAATCATTTTTGTTACACTAGGAGTAGTACAGCACTTAGTTTAGGAAGAGGAAGCCGGCCTTCTCCGGAGGTTCACCTCGAGCCCAAGTCCCACAGCTTGAGAGGTGATCCCATGTGTCCCAATCACACCGAACGTCCTATTCACATCCTGGATATTCGGGGGGTGCAGTGATTTGGCGACAACAGTCACACAAGACCACCTGTGCTACCTACAACTCTTAAAGAAAATTTATATGCAAAACACCCATGCAAGGCCAATTGTATTCTCTCGGTCATATTGTTTCAACATAATCTCATGATCTAATAAATCATAATTCAATCATAGAAGTACATTATATAAAAACTAGTTACAAATGCCATAATGCAATTGTACCTTATAAGCATAGGGGAAAAAGTAAACAATATTTATATATAAGAATATATAAAAATTTCACAATTTCTGACTTTATAACCATGCATTATATGATGGGGGCAATGAGACGTGTTGGCATGGTGTCCTAATAGGTGTTGTCATTGATGCAATTCCACATTAATGAAAAATTTAATGTTTTATGATAATTTCATGATGTTGTATATAATGTTAACATATTGATTCATGTATTTATCAACTAGTACAATAGGATTCAAGTGAGGTTCTCTTGCCCTAAAGCAAGCCCATACAGGTGCCTAAGAGGTGTAGCTTGGAAGTATGAGCTTCCCAGCTTACTTGGGAAACATATTTAAATGATGTATAACATGATTTAAGGGTGCTTGAGCACTCACAAGAGTAGTGGTATGACACATGTACATGCGGATCGCATGGTTACATGTGCTTATTGGGAGTAGTTATGCTTGTTTGGAGGTGTGCAGATTATTTTGGAGCTATATGAGCTCATTGAATCATGAAATAAGGTGTATCATTCCATATGAGTTATGTTTAGGTAATTTGTAGAGGCTACTTGATGAGTTATTGCACTATTTTAGTTGACTCTAGCTTCTATAATGAGGATCTAACATGCAAGCATAGGTAAGTCTTAGTGATTGGAGAGTTTGAGCCATGGAATTTATATTATGATGATTGGATATGTTAGAGGATGATTCATAGTTCTTTCCAAAAAATTTCAGGTTTCCTTGATGATATTTTTGTAAGTTATGATAGTTTATGTTAGACATGGTAAAAAATAATTGAAAATCAAGCTCGAATTTGAACTTCAGAGGATTGTTGTGAATAATGTTATTTACATGGCACATTTTTCCTTTTAGGGATGCTTCTAAGGTGAGTTTATAATGTTTCACAAAAATAATGAGGTCATTTGATCGTCATGTTTTTATGAACGAATGTTAAGAAGGTAAAGAGTTCTAAAACCCTAGTTAAACCCTAACTAGGAGTAGTTGGCAAAAAGTGAAGTATTGTGACCCATTTTTTATTATTTCATCAAAATTTATGATTTTATGTTGTAGAGGACTCTGTCATATTTCCATAAATGTATGGTTGAGGTCATGGTCATGAGTGGGCCCCACCTAAAATAGTATTTTCTAAGAAATAAGGTTTTAGGACAATATGGTCCAAAGGAGTAGCATGAAAAATTGATGGTTCATGATTATTGGGAGTTTTTATTTATTTCCACAGAGGTATTAGAGTATGTTCATGCATGTTCATGGTGTTTTTGAGGTTCAAACATGTTGACTAGTCAAAGGGTAGTTTTGAGATCTCAAAGAGTAGGGTTCAGTAAGATGGTCATAACTTGAGCTATAGGTAGAGTTTTGAGATTATTCAATTTGTTTTGTAAATTAGATTTAGAGATATTTATAGTGATATATGTATCATTTGACATAGTTTAGAGGTCATTATTTTAGCAAGAATATTTTTGGCAGTTCAAGACATGATGTGTTCCAGTAAAAGTTTGGTGCTATTTTAAGCATGAGATGGATTGGGTGATGCTTCCTATTACTTGGAATACGAAGAGGTATGAAGTTGGAATCTAATGAATCCAATTAGAGGTATTGAATTCTTGTATAAATTATTTTATGAGCTATCATTTCAAACATCTTTTTGGTAGGTTGATCTGGTGAAGGTAAATGATTCTATGGTTTTAAGTGAAGGATGTTTCATGAAATATAACTTTCTTGGAAGTGTTATAAATGTTTTTAAATTTATTTTGAGTGGTCACATGGAATTTTTTGGTTTAGGAGAAGTGATTTGGTGATCGGTGAAGTTTCAAGGTCTTTGAAGGGTGAAAGAAATAAGCTGTTTTAAGAAGTGTAAAGGGAACTGGGCCCAATAAATGAAATAACATGATTGGTTGATATTAATTGTGACCATGTATGAATGTTTTATGATATTTAAATCATATTTAATGGTTCTTGGGTCATGAAAAAGTATGGTACTAATGTAAGGGCATTTTAAAGAATGTGCCCATGGGGTTTTGAGCCATTTTTGGCACATGTAATGAGGTTTTTAGCTAGGATGACTTAATTATGTCACTTGTGACTGTTGTATTTAAAATTTAAATTTTTCCTTGATTTATTGGTAAAAATAAATTCATGGAAAAATTTGTGCCTAATTTTGAAATGTGGAGAAACATATAAAATCATGTTTTTGGGTGCTTTTTGAAACTAGTTGTGTGTGTGCATATGGAGTGACCTAGGTGAAGTGTGATTTTAGGTTTTGATCATGATTTATAGATGAACAAGTGTGATTTAGGTTGAGAAAAATTATAGGACATGAGAGTAAGAGTTTGATGATTTTTAGAGGGTTTGAAGAGCTTGCTTTGTGAAGTGTGATCACCTAGGGTTTGAGTGAAGAAGTGCAAACTGGATATTTTATTTCCATCAGTTGTGGTAGAAAAAATCAGATATATACACATCATAAGGTGTTTTAGTTGGTTCTTGATCATATTGGGGGTTGTATCCTTCTTGTGGAGTTGGCACTTCACAAAATTAGGGGTTAGTACTCCTCATACGGTTGGTGCTCTACTAAACTAGGGGTTGGTGCTCCTTGTGGGGTTGGTGCCTCAATAAATTTAGAAACATATCAATATAAGATTGTGTTTTAGTGGGTTTTCTTCCCCTTGATGGTTTCCCACTTATATCTTGTGTTCTTATGGTGTTTCTTTGCTTTCATGGTTACATGTTTTATTGATGGTTTATGGTGTGCACACATTAAGAGTTGAATAAGTGGTTATTGTGATTTATATACTTATGGTATTTTGAGTTTTAGATCTGAAATATAATTTGAAGTTTTTATAAGGAATGATTCACCCCCTCTTAGTCCATTGTGCTTCTAACAATTGGTATCATAATGGGTCCTTTTTGTAGAAGTTTGACAACTTGAAAGGAGAGTTTTGAAGTACAAAATGCATAACATCACTACAATTGGAAATCCACCACTATTTTATGGAGTGAATTATAGTTTTTGGAGCATAAGGATGAATACTTTCATCATGGCACAAGGGTTTGATGTTTGGGATGCTATAGAAAAGGCTTATGTTCCTCCTACTAACCCTCCAAGCATTGAGAAAGAAAAGATTGACTATACCAACAAATCAAAGGCTTTCAATGCAATCCTAAGTGGACTTGGAGAATCAGAAATGGGAAAAGTGATGCACTAAAAATTGCAAAGGAGGCATGGGACAAACTTCAAGTTCTCTATGAAGGTGATTCAAAGGTAAAAATTGCAAAACTTTAAACTTTTAGAAATTAGTTTGAAAGTCTTAAAATGAATGATAATGAGTCAATTGTTGCATACCTTCTTAGAGTTGATAAAGTTGTGAATAACATGAAGGGATTAGGAGATGAAGTAAAATAAGAAGTTGTGGTTCAAAAGGTTCTAAGATCTTTGACTTCTAAGTTTGATTCTAAGGTTTCTGCTATTGAAGAGGCAAAATATCTAACCACTTTGAAATTGGATGAGTTGCATGGTACTTTGACTACTTATGAAATGAGGATAGGAGACTCAAAACCAACCAAGAAGGATATTTCATTCAAATCTAAAATTAAGAAAAAAGACAAGAAGGTGAAAGATGATGATAACACTCTAGAGATTGAATATGAAGAGCTCTTTGCTATGATGGCTAGAATATTGAAGCAAGGTTTTGGTAAGTATAGAGGTAAAATCCCTTTCAAATGCTTTAATTGTGGAGAAGTATGACATTTTTCTACTAATTTTCCTCATAGGAATGAAAAGGAGAATGATGATGTTGAAGATCATGAGGAAGAACCTAAGAAGAAGAACTACAAGTTTGGAAAAGGTAAGAAGAACTTTAAGAGACCTAACTATAAAAAGGATAAAAGAAGTTTTTATTCAAATCAAGATGATGAATTTTCATATGCTAGTAGTGGTGTATCAGATTCTGAATCTGAAAATGAGTATGAAAGCATAGGTAATGAAGCTTTATTCATGACTAAAGAAGCTATGAGATCTTTAGGTGATGGTTCTTCTCTATTAGGTGATTTTATTTCTGGTTATGGTAACTATTTTGATAAGGAATGTGAAGATGACATAGATGATCTTGAGAGTGTCAAAAGGGAACTTGAACAAGCTGAAAAGAGAATCAAAAACTGAACTTGCAGATTAAGGAATATGAAAATCAGTTTCATAAGATGGATGAGCAATATGTGATTGAGTCTACAAAGCTAATTGAAGCAAACAAGTTGCTAGAAGAAAAGGTGAAGTTTCTTATCTCTAACCTGTAGGATAAGGATAATTTTTGCACCAAGTATGAACAAGATATAGAGTTTTTTAGGGCTGAGTTGTTAGAAATTAGTAAGAAGACTATGTCCTTGCAAAAATTTGAAAAGAGTGCTAAGGATCTAGATGACCTACTTGGCAAAAAAAAAGAAATACAAATTCTAGGACTGGTTTAGGATTCAAAGAAGTGCGTAAGGATGAAAAAAATTAAGTAAGAAGCTGGTGTTTCAAATAAAGAATCATATAGACCTGTTGAGAAAGAATAAAATAAATCATCACCTATTAAGAATAAAGAAAGATCAAGGTCCATTAGACAACCCAATGCTTCAAGGTATGAAAGGTATTTCAATGGTTTTTGTATACATGTAATGATTTTGGTCATAGGGCTAAGGAGTGTAGGAGAGCTCCTAGAGATACTCAGCCATGGAGAAACATCAGAGATGATTATGACAAGAAGGTTGTGTGCTTCAAATGCAATCAAGTAGGTCACATTGCTAGTGAATGTATGAGTGACTCATCTAGGAACTTTTATGAGCTAAACAAAAGAAATATAGTGGTGTGTTACAACTATAACAAGGTTGGGCATGTTTCAAAGAAATATTTTCAAGCATTCCCAGGTCAAATGAGAAGTTATTCAGGCCTTAGAGTGCAAGACTATGGTGTTCAAAGAGCTAGAATACAAGGTAATGACTTTAGAAGAACATGGGAGCCAAGAAAGGACAATGTTGTCTCAACAAAAGAAATTAACACTGAGAAGAGAGATGTAAAAAAAAATTAGATCAGAAAAAGGAGGATGAAGGAGTTTTATAGGTTCCCAAGAAGGATTGGGACCTCTTCAAGACCTTCTTTTAGGTCTCTATGGAGCTTATATGCCTTCACTATGCTTCTTGAAGGTATATCAATGAAAATGAAGCATATAGGTGAGGGGGAGCTGTCTATGTCATTATGTGTCACCTCTACAAGGTCAAGGTATGTGTGTATATTATTCTTATAGTTATTTTTGTTCACGTTATTGGTTTTTGTGCAAAAGTCTTGTCAATTAGTCTTGTATCTCTGTGTTGTGCTTGCAAGTAGCTTATGTGGTTTGATCATGAGTTATATAGGTATGTAAATATTCGTGGTGAGTTGTAAATGGTATAGTATCATCTTGACTTATATCTATGAGAGTGTTAGTGGTTTATATGGTCTTATATGTCATGTCCATGCTATTTGTATCCAAATTTTTACTCTATCCCATCATTGGGTCTATGGAGATCTACACCGTCTTGTCCAAGTCTTCAAAAGGTTATATGGAGTGTCATGGAGTATGAATAGTCTTGAAAAATGTGTCATTGTATCATTTATGTGTGTGGAGTTACAAGTTTTTCATTATATTGAAAAAGGTTTCTTGCATACAAATAAGGAGTGTTGTTAGTCCTTAGGGGTCTGTGGTTGTGTCCAGGACTTTCAAAATATTTTGTGTCTCTCTAAATGTGTCTCTCATGAATGTTCATCAATCCAAAAAGATGGAATGTCTTAAATAATATGGTGAAAGTGATTGAGTTTCAACTTGATCGAGTATTTATGGAGAAAAGGGATCATTGTGACCTAAATTGCTCAATATCGAGAGATTTTCCAAATAAAATGAGACACTACAAGTATGATAGAGGTGCTTAATATGGTTACCAAATATTTTTCAAGGTGTGGATACTAGTACAGAAGTAATAAATTCAAACTATCGAAACTTTACTACCTCATTGTCCTTGACTGGGTTCACTTAGTCCCCATGAGCGTTATGCATGGAAACTCACATATGAGTGGTAAAATGATGGAATTTTGGTTTGAAAATATTTACTAATCATATAAATATGTGGGGCTAGAGGAGCTAAAAATATGGAGCTCAAGGTATGTATAAAATTTGATTTGTGCATAAAAGAGTTGGAGTATTTATACATGGTGCATAGTGATGAGGGTTTGACTATCAAACCCTATCTCTTGGTTTCCTCAAGGTTAGAACTGGTATTAAAGATGTTGTAATAGTATGATAAATGTTCAAGTGATTATATATAATTTCCTTAATTGTTAGGTATGGTTGTGAATAATACTTTGTTATGTTTCACCATGATTCATGTAAAACTGGTGCATTCTACGGTCTGATGGAATTAGTGATGGTGTCTCAAGTATGAAAGATGTTTTCCCTCATTTTTGACATGTTTCTTGAGGTTCCTATGTTTTTGAAGTGGTTTAGAATGCTTAGAAGATATTTTGGTGGTGATATGAGTTGATAAGTGGTAGTGTGAGTTTCTTGGTACTCCTTGAAGGAGGATAAATACCTACAAGTTTAAAAGAGGTAGAGGAAGATGTTTTTAGTGGTATGGCACAAATTCTAAAGCTCATTTTCATTAGGAATATGTATGTTAATTCATAAAAATATGGTTTGCATCAAGTGGTAGTCATTGAAAGTCCTAATGGCTTGTCAAGGGTTGAAAACTTGGCCTTGTTTCACATTAGGAACGTACGGGCTTGTAGATGCTTATCCTACATGATAACCATTGTAATGAAGATTAAATGATGTTCTTAAATCCTTTGTTTGAGTTATTTATGGTGTACATGTATGGAGTTGTGTGTCTCATGGGTTATTTGATTAAGTTTTAGGCCTATTTATTAGGTCTTGAGCTCCAAGAGAAAATTGAGACAATGTTATAAGGGTTCTAGTGACAGTGGTTTGACTGGTAAGAAGTTGCATACTTGATTCTAAGGACATAGGGAGTTTGATCTAACCCTAAATGAAAGTTATTATAGGTATTTGAGTACCTCAAGACATGTTATTGCCCCCAAAATGAAGTTTTTGTATTCATATGATGATCTCAGTCTTCTAACAATGATTGAAAATGGTGTTATTGCAAAAAAATATGTTGCTTCGGTGTATGAAGAAGTTGCTCAAGTAAGTATATTGCCTCTCATATCTTGATTGGACATCTAGAAGGTAAAGATGGCCTTATCAATGCTCTTGAGGTATGATCTAAGTTGTTTATGCATGCTTAAGCCAAAAGTTGCTTATCTAAGTCAAATAGGCCTGTAAGAGACTAAAATGAAAGATTAGGACCTTGAAAAAGTTGTAAAAGTGATTTCAAGGTATGGTTCCAAGGATAGTTGATCATTTTTGTCACTATGGGTGAGAACTAGGTTCTTTAATTCCAGGGGGAGTATTAGTTTGCCTATGTGTGTGCTGAGTAAAGATGTGCTGGGCTTCAAAGTTTGTCAAAATTGATCTAAGAAGACTGTTTAGGACTAATATTCCAAGGTATGGTATGAAATGTATGCATATGCCTTGTTTTTGCATGATGTAGGACCAAAATGATGGTTCACCGGCAGGATTGATGGAGTAATAATGAGATATATTATTTCATGTCATTTTGGAACGCTAATGGTGATGTCACCCATATTCCATGATTGTTATAGTGCTCTTAAGAAGGCTAAAACATGGTTAGAGAAGAAAATGTGCTTATTTTTCATGCTTGAGAGGTGAAGAATGGTGTGGTAGCCCCTAACAAGGTGATTTTATGTTTTTTAATAAGTTCGATGATGATCAAATGTTTTAAGTGATTCTTCCAGGGGGAGCTTGTTTCTCACATGCCTAAAATGAAGGTGAGAATATGATTTTTGTGCAAAATCAAGCAAAATGAGCTTGTTTGAGACCTTTGTTTGATGTTTCTAAATTCGATGTTATTAGTATCATTTTTTCGGTGAAAAGTCAACAAGGTGTGTTCATCGAATATTAATTTGAATTCCATAGTCAAGTTGTTTTTTGTGTCAAAATAGTTGAAACAAATTATCAGGTCAAATATGTCTTTAGTCAAGTTGTGTTGTCGAAGTTAATAGTCAAATTGTTAAAAGAGTCGAAACATTTTTTGGTATTGTCTTAGTCAATGTCATTTTCATTTAAAAAGTAATCTCAATTTATTACTTTTTAAATTTCTAGTCATTTTCAATCAAATAGGTGATTTAGGATATTCGTGTCAGAGTCAAAATTTTGAAAAATAACAAACAATTTGCCTCATGGACGCATTTTTGGTGTTACCCGACGTCCGAAAAATACATGATTTGAGTCTTTGAATCATCGAATCAAGAATATTTTATATCCTCTCGATAGCATAACGATTAATATTAGAGAAAGAAATATGTCTTCTTCAACATTATTTACAAAAGTAAATAAACTTTGTATCACGTCCCAACTTTTCGTATTCTAGAACCTTCATTTATAAATATTGATTCGAGATCATATAATAGTTGTATAAATATTTTGAATAAATGTGTCATGTATTTTCTTGTAGTTGTCAAAAATAATAATCCACCCATATGTACATTTTTATTAGATAAGGTAAAAATAGGGATCAGCTCCCAGGGGCCTTACAAAGGAGGAAACAACAAAAAGGAGAAGAAAACAACTAGCAAAAAGAGACAGAAAGGTCCATAAGGAGTTAAACAAGATTAAATCTTACAATGAAAAGCCAAACCATGAGCAAAAAACCATAGGCACTATATGAAACAACTAGAAAAAAAAAGACTGAGATAGGTCGCAAAAAGTCTCTTAACTATCCAAGACTAGAAGATCATTTAAATTTTAGGGGAAGCTTCCTTGTTGTCAACATGACTATCTTTGTTGAGTTCCTCCTCTTTTCTCATCTCAGTCATATCTTCTTCCAAATCTTCCTCAGAGCTGCTGATACACAAATTGAAATTTCTCTTTTTCATGCCCTCCTCCATCACGTCCATCCTGTCACTCAAATATTTGACCTGTTTCTCCAACACAATAATCTTCTTCTTGGAATTCACTTGGGATGAACAATTTTTTTGGAAGCTTGAATGAATTCCATCATGGTTTCCGATAGATGGAATTTGTCTCCTCCATAGCCTATATAACCCTATCCAAATATTGAACCTTGTTGATCAACCCCTCAAGATCCTTGTCACCACCATCTATACCCTTGTTCTGGAAGTGCTAGCTTCACCTCTTCCTTCCACCCCTTTATCCAGTCCTTCATCCTCCACAACATTCCTATACATAGACATTTTACCGACCCTCATCTTGGTGAGGCACTCCACCAAGGTGATGTCCTCCTCCTCTTCCTTATCTTTCAGGGAAATGGTAGGGATGGGTTTCCCATTCTCATACATCAAAAGGATGATCCCTTCATGGAGAGGTGTATTTTCCGTGTTATTCTGGAAATCCTTGAAAGAAGCAGTCAATGACATGAAAAGAAAAAATGGAATGCTCACGATGATTTTATGTATAAAAATTTTAAGGAAAGAAAGATGATGTGTGTAAATTTTTTGATATTTTCCCTCCAAAGTAATGTAATTCATAATTTGGAGACACACCTCCTTCCAAATGCCCAGAATACAAGATCTAACAATGCCATCAATGAAAAAGAACACCTTTCCTTACCCACAAAAAATGTCTCAATTTTGTGCTCCCTATGGGTTCTGTCTTTAAAAATCTTGAGCCCTTCCATCTGCATCTCTGTACCTTGAGAAATGGTGCTCTTTGTGACTTCAATTTCCATACCTCTCATCGTAAACTTTCCCTCATTCCAAGCCATACCAAAATCCTTCGATAGTGAAGGATCGTAACCATGCAATTTAGAGATAAATTGCAAAAACCCCCAATCCTTATATTTTACACAAAGGCCAATTGAAAGCCTCGATACCCTGACTCACCACGGCTTAATCCTAATTTTTCGCCACTCATATTCTCAATACAAAACCTATCACACCCTCTCACACTTCTAATGCTCAAAACATTATAGAAACATCAAGACATAAATTGAAACTACTCCCCTTAAGTAAACTATCTCAGCTCAAGTGACACCAATGCTCACTCATGCAAGAATCATCAATTTTAGTGCAGTCTATCTCTACCAATTTCTTCATTAATTGCTGAGGGAAAATCATCACCTTTACTCCAGATTTTGTAATCATGGTGTTGTACACCGAAATTTTCCAACTTATCCGCACACATATTACCTTAGCGCAGGGTATGATTAATTGAAACCTTGTCAAAAACTTCTAAAATTTCCATGACATCACTAAGAACATTTCTTAAGGTCCAATTAATAGTGTTATTATTGTTAAGAGCATTAACAATAATGAGGGAATCCCCCTCAATTTGGATATTTTTGATCCCTCTATCCTTAGCCAAGTTGACACCCCACAGAAGAGCTCTAACCTCCACCATATTGTTATTTTGTCTCCCTAACGGACCAACATAGGCATATAGCCAATCACCATCATTGCTTCTAATGATCCCTCCCCCCAGTAGGACCCGCATTCTCTTTTAACGCACCATAAAAAATTATCTTAAACACATTGTTCTTTGGCCCGATCCTCTCGGTGTGAATTCTTGGTATTTTAATCTTCACCGGACTTAGGGAAAAAATTTTAAGAACTTATTCCTCCCATCTCGACAAGGTTTTTTTGCCTTACCTTTAAATAGTTTGGTATTTTCTTTTATGGCTGCTATGACTCTACTTTAAACTTTCTTGAGATTATCCTTTTGGTCACGAAAGATACAATCATTCCTAGCTTTCCATAAACCCCAAAAGAGATGTGGGAGGGAAATTTTCCAGGCCATCACCAAAATGGGGAACTTGAAGGGGCTCTCCCATTGTATGCAAAAATCCTCAATAGTCTTTGGCATGATCCATTGAAATTTGAACAGTTCTTGGATAGTCACAAAAACCTTTTGAGAGAAGGGGAAATGAAGGAGAAGATGATTGACATTTTCCTCCTCTTTCCTACAAAATGAACATTTGTTGGGGAGATTCATACCACGTTTCCTAATATTATCCACTATAAGGATCCTATTTTGGACTACCAACCAATATAATATATTTACTTTAGGAGTAAGATCCTTCACCTAGAGTCTACCCCAATACTCTTTTTGAATAGAATCTTTAAAATTTAGTCTATAGGCTGATTTAACCGAATAATTCCCATATTCTTCCTCTTTCCATTTAATAGAATCTTCCTTGTTTTGTAAATTGGGTATGTAGAAATTCCTTAATTTTTTATTGAGCTCCCAAAAAGGATGGAGGTCCCCATTATAATCCGGAAGGGGGAAAATGACCTCCCAGATTGATGGCTCCCCTTTGAATCCAATATTCACGTATCCAATTTTTCCCCTATCTTCGTAGTGTTGTGCTACCATTTTCCAAGACTCCATGCTAGCCAGAGGATAATCTTCAAGCCAACTATGATTATAGAAACTAATTTTGTTACCTTTTCCAATATCCCATATTGAACCCTTGTTTAGTATGCCCTCGAAGCCATAAAGGAATTCCAGAATAATGATCCTCTAGGAAAATCATTTTAGTTTAAAAAGGAGTCCAATCTGCTTATACTCCACAAGTATTTCTTCTTGATGATGTCCACCTAAAGAACCTCTTCTATAACAATCCTCCAAACAACTTTAACAATCAGTTCCTCATTCATGAAATTAATGTTTTTTAATCCTAGGCCACCACATAATTTGGGTTTAGTAACTTTTTCCCAAACCACAAGCAAAAACTTGAACTTATCCTTTGCTCCCTTCTATAGGAATATTTTTTGAATTTTGGAAGGAATATTAAAGAGGGACATGGCATAAATATTTTTGAAACTTGAACTTAGTGACCCAATGATTTTTGAAGGAATATTAAAGAGAGACATGGCATAAATATGAATTCCTTGAAGGGAAATTTGAAGTAATTGAATCTTACCTACAGAGAGAAGGATACCCTTCCAAGAAGATAGTTTTCTATTCACTCTCTCCAATAGGGTATTCCAGATAGATACATTAGGATTTTTTTTTTTTTGGACAAGGGGCATTCCCAAATAGGAGTCAGGAAATTTCTTAATCTGACACCCCAAAATGCGAGCTAATCTAACTTGGATTAGATGCTCCACATTAATGAAAAAAACAAAATTTTTATGAAAATTAACCATCTATCACAAGACCAATTCATAGTCATTTAGAACAACCTTAAATTTAAAGGCTTCCTAGACATATGCTTTACCTAGTAGGAAATTATCATCAAAAACTGATTAAGAAAAAAAGTTATAAAGCCATTAGAGATTTTAATACCCTGAATACTATTGGAAGAAAAATCCTATTGAAAAATCCTACGTAAAGACACAACCATAATAACATAAATAAATGGTGAGAGAGGGTCTTCTTGTATCAAACCTTGACCCGCTTGGAAGAAACCTTCCAGTTTTCCATTCAACAAAACCAAAAAGCTATATGTGGAGATACAGGTCATAATCATGTTGACAAAGGAGATATTGAATCCCACCTTGATTAAAATGGCCGTAAGGAAGGTCCAAGAAATTATATCATATGCTTTATGCATATCCAACTTGACAAACATATTAGATTTTCCCAAGTTTTCAATAGAATGAATAGATTGTTGGATCCCAATGATACTATCCATAATTTGCCTTCTTGGAAGAAAATCTCCTTGATTAGCCGAGATGAAATTGGCCAAAACATTTATGATCTTGCAAGAAATGATTTTGGTAATCATTTTATAACGGGTATTACAGAGACTTATTGTTCTAAAGTCCTTAACTTATTTGGCTTTGGATACTTTAGGAATGATGAACAAGAAAGTGTTATTCATCTCTCTTAAGAGGTGAGAATTTTTGAATAAGTATTGAACCATATCAATAACCTCGTGCTTGATCACATCCCATAATTTTGAAACAAAAAGTAGAGAAACCATTTGGATGAGGATATTTATCTGGTTCCATATCAAAAACAATAAATCAAATTTCCTCCTCCGTGGGTATCTTTCAGAGATCTCTATTTTCAAGAGGGGAAATCACAATCTAAAAAAGAACAAGAACTTTATTTTGAGAATTCTCCTCCACATCCTGACCAACATGGAAGAGCTCCTTGAAGTAATTTATCATTATGTCATTGATTTCCTTACTCTCTAAATAGATCACCCCAATCTCTCTTATGATTTTTTTAATCTTCAGGAGGTTGGCTTTTGAAGTGGAAAAATTTAGTATTCGTATCGCCCTCCTTGAGCCATTTCACCCTTGATTTTTGTCTCTAGTAAACCTTCCTTAGCAAAAATATCATGATATTCAATCATTAGTTTCTGTTCCTGATCTTTGAGAACATGGTTAAGGCCATCATCCTCCATTATTTCCTCAATAGTTCTTAAATCCTCAGCAATTCTTCTTTTCTTGGAAAATATTACCAAAGTTTTCCTTATTCCATCTTTTGAGATTACTTTTAAAATGCTTCAGTTTAAAACTCAATCTAAAACTAGCCACACCATGAACTTGGATACCCCACCATTCCTGAATTCTATTGAAAATATCTGGATGATCCAACCACATCTTTTCAAACCTGAAAGGTATTGCTTTCTTGGGATGATTCATCCCCAAATTTAGGAGTAAAGGATTATGATCTCGAACCGATTCTGGGTAGGTTTTTAGAGAATAAATTTGATTGATCATGCACAAATGGCTAGCCACAAATCTATCCATCGATCTAAATGATCTCAAACCCCATACTTATATTCACCAAAGTATATTTTGGACCCTCTTACTCCAAATCAAACAAATCATTTCTAGCTAAAAATTTAGCAAAATATTCCATGCTATCGAATAAAAATAAAGCCACCCTTATTTTCTCCATGGGAGAGGGGTTGTTGAAATCCCCACCAATGATCCAATCATTTTACTTGAAAATTTTTCTGAATTTAGACAGACCTTCCCATAATTTCCTTCTTTCAAAATTCTTATTCGGGTATATATATTTGATACATACTAAGTTTTATTTGATTCAATATCAATAAAAATTATAACCACATGCCCCTGGGAAGTGAGAATCACTTCACCCTTCACTACTTTAGGATTCCACATAGTAATTATACCTCCCGAGGCTCCAAAGGAGCTAATTCCATCCCAAAACCTTCTTTCCAAATAATCTTGCTCACCTCTTTAAATATACCCATGCTCATTTTAGTTTCTTAAAGCATTAAAATATCAGGTTTATTTATGATTCTAAGGTCCTTAACTATTATATGTTTATTGGGGTTGTTCAAACCCATAATATTCCATGAAATAAGAATCATTTATACTTTCTTATTGTAAGAAAAATCCTTCCCCAAAGTGATTTGTATTCCAATATTCACCTCCTTCCTATCATTGTTTTTCCTTAATTTCTTATTACTTTTCCTACCCCTTGTAGCTAAATATTTGCCTACATCTCGCTCTAGAATTGCTTCTGTAATCTGGTTTAGATTTACTTGCTAGTGTTTTAAGAGATGCAACATTTTCATACGTATCTGAAACCTAATCCCTTAAAATCCAAAAAAAAATTGAGGTAGCAATGGAATCATCTTGTCTTTGACTAAATGAACTCTGACCTATTGACAAAACCTCGTCCAACAAGGGTCCACAAGAAAATTACAAAGCATAGTTTCCTTCCAATTCCTAGACATACACATCCTTTGTTTCTAGAACCACCTCTTCCAAGATAGGATCCTCGTTTTATTTTTCTTTGTCTTTGTCTTGATGTTTTGTGGAAAAAAATCCCTTGACCAGGGTTTTATCATTAGGTAATCCTGAGGGACCGACTTATATTGGTATATCCCGATTTTCTAGTTCTCATTAATCACCACCCTACTATTTTTCCAATCTTCCTCCACTCTAAATTCTCCTTATTATTTGGTGGCATTTGAGTTTTGATGTTTGATTCATTATTTTTCTTAGATTGAGGGAATATTTTGAAGTCATGGCCCACCACTTGCATCTACTGTAGGAAAAAGGGGATAGTTTATAATCAAATCTTTAAACCAAGACTCCCTCTGTGGTCATCAGTTTGATATTACTTTCCAAATTATCATCTTGGTACATGTTGACACAAAATTTGGCATGAGTAAGCATTGTCGTAGATTTTGTGACCGGATCCAGAGCTATAAGGGAGCCCAAGCTCTTTGCAATATCTATAAGGACCTCCGGTTCCCAAAAATCAAGGGGAAATCTTGGGAGATTAACCCAGATCGAGAAACTCATAAACAATTTTCTCAAAAGGGTTAAAAGTTGGTTCCCATTTCTGGACTACCACATGTGATTTTCCAAGAAACCACGACCCTTCTACCAAAATTTTGGCCACATGTTCTTTACTGGGCAGAGTGACTAGGAAGAAACCATTCACATAGGCCGAGACCTCAATGGCTCCATTCGAAGCCCATCTCCTCTTGGCCCAACCTCTAAAATAGTCAATGTTGGGTCTAGTACCCAGACATTTTTAAACAAGGATCCTTCCATCGTAGATTTAGCTCTAGCCAAGAGAATCTCAGGAATTTTAAGAGATAAATTACCTTTCTCTTTGGAAGGCTCCAATCCATCCATAATCTTTTTGTCTAGTATTTTACCGCCGCTCTCGGCCCATGTGGTCTCCATTGCGGACTCATCCTTATTGTCCTTTCTCAAAGTAGTCACGTGATCCTGCTCTAGATTTAGCACCTTCTCCTACTCTTTCTAATATGTTGAAAGTTCCCACTCATTCTTCTACTCGTTCTCCACCCAATTATTCTCCATCTTCTCATTCTCCACCCGCTCGTTCTCCATCTACTCATTTTACACCCACTCATTCTCCACCCAATCGTTAATGTTCCACTAATATGTACATCAAATAAATGATGAAAATGTAGTTTTGGAGCACTAATTCACTATAGTTCAAGAATATTATTGTCATGACTTTGAAAAAAGTACTTTCGCATATCAAAAATTTGTTATATGTTCATGGGACATATACAACAAGAATAATATGGTGATTGATTGACATCTCTCGTAATGCAAAATTCACCATTAAAATTGAATGCAATATGTATAAGTACCAAATATTACAGCCAATATGATGAGATTATAAAGCAACTTGCAATCCTATGCTTATATATCAACCCTTACATGAAAATTGGTATGGAGATCATATTAAAAAAGTGTTAATATTTATTCAAATTAGATAATATTTGAGACTCGGTTGTGGGTCACTTGAAAACCAATTATTTTAATTGTCATTTTTTCCCTAAAATTATTTTTTGTTTTAATGTGTCATGTGTCAATAATTTGGTGATAATGTGTTATTAAATCCAATATCCAATTGGATTTTACGTTTATGTTTTTTTTTCTATGTTGAATAGTAGTGTTTTTACTGGATTGTTTTTGTCTTTTTGTTGTGAAGTTGCTACATTTTTCTGAATTTATCCTATATTTGGGTTGCTTTTTAACTAAATAGTTGATCTAGTCTTGTCTTGGCTTCTTATGCTTTGCATTATATATTTGGGCTATGGCCTTTTTATAACTAGGTAGGGTCCCCTGGAAAAAAACCACTATTCTTAAAAAAATAGTAGTCTTGTATCTTCAAGGTATATGTTATCTAGGTGAATAATAGGTTATGTTTCTAAATCATTATTTTTAATTTTGATGCATTATTGATTGAAACCGAACTACTTTATTGTTTGTTTCAATTGTGGGGATCACAACAGAGAAATTTAATTATGTAAATTTTTTAAAGGGAAATTACTTTCATACTTGCAAGTCAAAATTTAGTTGATGTTAATTAACAAATATTTTGGGGATATTGTGGATGGAAAAGTCAAGAAATCAATCAATGAATATGAAATAACAAAATGGGAGATAAAAGATCGAAAAGCTACCATAATCATTGGATTGGGGTCATATGATGCTTTTATACATCATATAGACTTATCTAAATCCTCTAATATAATTTTGATGCCATTGGACAAATTGTATGGGTCAAAAATAGGGAACATCGTATAAGCACTCAAGAAAAAATTATTTGGGATCAAAATGCAAGAAGGTGATAACATGGTATAACACGTCGGTAAGTTTTGTTCAATTTCGGATAAATTAGTTGGAATAAATGTTGAAGTGCGGGATGAAGATGTAAAATGTGTATTCTTAAATAACATACCACCTAAATATTATGATATGGGTTTTTCTTTGTGTAAAATAAATCTAATTCTATAGGATTTGATTTCATCTCTCGATAGAGGAAGAAAATATAACTAAGAAAACTCTGATCCAAAAGAGAGTGCAATGTATCATAAAAATAGATCATATGATAAAAGGAGATCAAAATATTCTTTTATACAAGGGTGAATTAAAAATATAAAAATAAATGAACCACATGTTGCTATTTAAGACAATCTAGTCACATCTCTTTGAATTCCATGAAAAGAGCACAAAATGTACTCAATGGAAAAATATAAGAAAATGTCATGGTCATGTTGATGAAGAAGAAGAGAATGAAGTTGAAGAAAATTATTCTCACACAAAAATTATGAGTGATTAAGACTAAAGCTATTAGATAATTTTTTCTTTTGGAGGATGGAGGTCATTTAGTGACCTATCATCATCACCAATGATGGGGTCTCACAAAGAATTAGTGATGTGTTTTTCAATTTTCTTTCATTGTGAGCACTTTGTGTTTATGTTTTTCGTATCCCTATATTTTTGTGGTTTAAATAAATGAAAATTTCACATTGTAAGGAGGAATATTATCCCAATATTCCATTTTTTATTCTGCACCAAATTGGCTAAAGTAAAGGGAAACTTCTAGTGGTAGTTTTAGTTTCCTATATTGTTAGAGATCAAGTGTCAATGATAAAAATAGTGGCTATAATTGAGAAAAATTTGCTCTTATGTGATGTAATGTGACACTTCCCTATGTGAACTATACCTATGTAATCCCTTATTTTAAAATGTTGTAGAGAGAAAAAACACAAGGAGAAATTAGCATCATGACACTTGTCGAGGTTAAACAAATGGGTGTGTCCCTATTCACGCCTAAGTGTTTAGTATATCTTTATAAAACCATTAAACATTATGAAGATGGTTCTTTCTTGAGTTCCACCCTATCTAGGTCATATTTTTTCCCTAGAGTGTTTGGTTGATAAGTAAATGTTTATATGAATGGTTCCCACACTCTGGTTCAATTGGATAAGTTCCTAAAGTGCATAGTTAATAGAACTTAATGAGTTCCTTCTCTCCATTCATTCTAAGTGGTATGCCAAGATCATGAGTGAGTAGAGGAAAGAAATTTGTAGGAGAAGTGTGAATGTTTTTCTACCATGTTCACACTAAGGGGGTGTTTGTTAGGAAAATAGTGTTCCATGGTATTTGGTATTTTACCGTATGTCTAAATAATAAGTAATTAATGTAAGGTAAATTAGGTTAGTTGTATTATTGTTAAGTAACAATAATATATATATATATATATATATATATATATATATATATATATATATATTTTATAAGTTTTAATGTGTACGTGATTTTTGTGATTCTCCCAACTCAACAACATAGGAGATTACGATATATTTATAAAGGAATGGTTGTAGAAACTTCCTAGAATATAGGACCACCATCTCTTATATATGTAAGCTTGTATTATGATTAATAAACTGAGAATTATTCATTTTTATTGTATTAAACTACATATTACTCTTCAACATTCTCCTATTGGTTTTTGCTTCAATACTCTTTCGGCATATTTCTTCTTCTCCTTTACACTAGTAAATTTCATTCACTAGCATGGGGGCAAATGTAGACACTAAAATTTGCACAAAATCATTATTACATCATGATTTTGTTATAATTGTATGTACATGAGTTTAAGACCTTGAAACTAGATCTTAGTGGCATAGTCTACTCTCCTCCAGGTTTTAATTGTTTGATTTGATCACTTCTAATGGTTATTTTACTATGATTTTATGATTTTATGTCATGTCATAAAGGCATTTGTACTTTTAATGTTCTAAATTTCTTCGCATATGGTATCGTAATGGGTCTATGGATGTACATCTTGTCCCGGACCTTCCATATGTTTTGTACCCTTTGGGACTTCTCTTAAATTTGATTTTGAGTCTCTTATTCACTCCTTTTATGAGATTGGATAGGTCTAGGCCAGCCTTTTCCTACCACTAAGGTTCAAAAATCAAGAGAATGAACTCATAAATATACAAGGTCTAATGTGGGAATTTACTAGCTAGCAAACAACTATCTATCTACTATATACTAAACTAAAAGAACAAGAAATATTATTACACATCTACTTGCCACAACATAGGAGGGGATAATTCTAATTTCTTCCATCTCGTACATAAGGGTTTGAATGGAGTGAAGTATATTAGCCCACTATCAATGTTGAAACACAAAGACAACACTAGGATAAGGGATAGTTACATGAAAAATAACACAAAACACTAGGAGAACTACATGGAATTTGAAATGTAGTCTAGCAATCAATGACTCACATTTAGGGTGACAATCGAGGCCATTCTGACTCAAGCATTTCCATTTTTTTTTCATATAATGTGTGCTTAAATTTATTATGGAGTAGATAGGGTTTATTCCATAGGTATAGGTGTAAAATATGGGGTTTAATGTGACACTAGATATTCTAAAAGGAGACAAAGAGAAATATAGAGTGACATTGAGATTTGTAGATTCCCATTTTCTACAGGTCTAAAACAATAATATAATAAGGATAGTTTTTGTTGTATGGTCTCAAACATATTGTATGATTTTGACCTAGGAGCTCCAGTAGTGTGTAGTACAAGACTTATCATGTTCCCGTGATCCGTGCCTATTCGATATCACTTATTGGCATTTTCTTAAAATCATCTAAACTAGCTAAGTGAATCCTTTTTCCTAAATCCAATTTTGATTTCTTGCATTTATCCCTTATAGTGATTTTCATGTCTATTTGTATGTATATATGCTATGAAACAATCATTGTACACATTGTTTACTCTTTAATTTCTTTAATATCAACAATATTAGCTAGTTATTTTTAATGATGGTTGATACAACTACTTGTTAAACATAGATTGGGGTATGGTATAGGTGGGGGAAGGATTAACTACTTCCTCTTAATTAGGATAGTTATTAAATTCATATTAATAGTCATAAGTATAATCATGATAATCACTATTTTCCTCATACACATAGTTATTATTAACATTTACCACACGTGCTTAATCATTAATATTTCTATGATCATGAGAGGAGGGAACAACATGAGTTTATAGGAGTTTTGTGGAAGATGGATCCACATAAGAGTGTTAATCCTCAAATGAGAAAAGGAATTCAAGTGGATTATTGGAGGTAGAAGTGTATATAAAATCCAAATTATTAGGTCTTTGAGAATTTTAATCCATATCAAAGATTGTAATCCCACTTAGTACCAAAATTGTAACAATAAAGATTAAGCCAAGGATGATAAACATGAAAGGAAAAACCTTAGGAGGAAATAACATGTAAAATCAATAAACAAGTTAGCTAAATGATTTGAACTAATTTGCAAAAGAAAACCCTAATTAATGATTTTATTGTATAATTAGGATAGAAATGTAGAACGATGCACATGCAAATATCAAAGTATAGCGAGATAGTTTAGGGCATCCGGAAAATTAAGGTATATGCTAAATATGTACTTTGATATAATGATAACTCGCACTTATCTTTCTACATGTTTCTAGGATGATCTAGGTGTGAACTAAGGAGGAAAGATATGGAAACCCTCTATATTTCATTATTATATGAAATTATAGATATAACTTCCTTTGGATAAAATCACCCAGTAAGAAAGAATTAACCAACACAGTCTGTTTTGGGTTGCACTGAATTGTCCAACTTAGGAAAATAGGTTTATGAATTTATGGTCACTTGCAACTATGGATTTTGCTTCATTAAGTGTGATCTAGGATTTATGTAAATTAACAAAACCAATATTTTGCTCTTAAAACCATAGCTTATTTGAAATACCTATAAAAAGGGCCAATAGTTTAAGTTGTGGTACCCCGTACCACTTACATAATACTACTTAAAATAGGAATATAACACACATATTTATATGCTTATTGAAATTGTAATTGTGAGGATGAAAGTACATGTATGCAACTAAAATCTACCCCTTGGTATTGACATTGATTTCTTTGACTTGGCTAGGAATTATTTTGACTTATCTTGGAATTGTATTAATTATATTTTGATCACTTTATAAATAATTAGGGGCTACTCCTCATTGTAAGATCTATAAATAGGGAAGTTTAGGAAGATTTTCTTGATATTTGGAGATAATACTAAGTGTTGCTAGGTGATTTCCCAGTAGGTACCAAGTGATTATGAAGTGAGTAAATGAGTGGGGTGTGACTCATATTTATATGACTCCATGGGTAATATTTTGCACAAAATATGAGCTAGAAGGGGGATATAAGATATAAATTGAAAATTGACCATTAGAGGGCCATGTATAAGATCAAACAAGAAGGATATGATCAAATGGTCAATCATGCACCTACTTGATGGACCTATGTAGTGGGAATAAATCTTAAGGAATGTATATAAATGCATGCATAGGATATGCGGTGCATAATATTAGTATTTTATTATGTTCTTTTATTCTAGTTAGAGTTAATGTATGTAAAAGTGGATGAGATTTATTAAACATAAATAATTAACACATATGCATACAAAATTTATAGTAGGAATATGAATTAATCATGTACAAGATAATATTAATTAATAATAATAACAAGAGACAAAATTTCACTAATTTAACTTCAATTTATTCATATATATATCAATAATGAAATACATTATTTAGATTACAATGATCATTGAGTACATATTCTCTACAATTTTACCTTAACACTTTATTTCTACCATGAGACACACACACACACACACACACACACACAAAAACTATATATATATATATACACTCTCCGCTCAAACTTACACACATCCAATAAAACATACCTCCTACATAATCTATATAATATATCTTATCTCATATTTTTACAAACTATATTCATCACAAAAATTCATTATTTTTATTCACATTTTTATACAAACAATCTTTATCCTAAACCACGAAGTATTATCCAATGTTCCATGGGTTCATCTAGAGTTGTGCATATTTCCTCAACACATGATACATTATGAATCTTCCATGGTTAATGTAATATTATTGAACCCGATGAAGAAACCTCCCAAAATCATCCTTGGACTTAAATAATGTATCATCATTAGGAAAACATCAAATGAAAAACCTATCAATGCATTAAATATTTGTAGTGCTCTTAGTCTTAATCCCAACTTTGTTATAATGGTATGAGGGAATTCACATAATCAACTAGCAAGAACTAAGACATGTGGCGTAAAGAGGAAGAATACCCCCTTTGATTGAGTTTCTCAATTGCATATGGGATAATAGTGCCACTCCTTCAAAAAAGAAAACATACTTATAATTATATGATATGGAAACTCACCCTTTATATATATATTTAGAAAATGGTGTGGATAGTTGTTCAAATTATTTCCATGCCATTAATTATGTGGTGAACCTATATTCCCATTTTTGTAGTATTGTAATTTGGATTACAATTGTTGGTATTTCAAAAGGTACCAATGTAATGAAATACTTAGATATATCTGAATCTCAAAATAATATAACACAAAATAACACCAAAACATAAAGAATTGATAACAATATGCAAGTAGAATGACTTAGCCACTTTCGGGGGAAACCTCCAAAACCATATATTAAGACTCAAGTGCTCAATATGATGCCCATCTACTAGCTATTAACTCCTATACACACCTTATTATGTTATGAAATACCCCAAGGCTTGTGTACTAAGCACATGAAAGCATAAATTAATGTTATATGATGCAATAATAGATTATGTTATTCACAATTTGGCCTTACATATCCATATATATGAGCTAAGATTAATGGATTAACATGACCTTCCCCTTAAAAGAAACATTGACTAATGTTGGTAATCTCTAGATGCTTTTACCAAAATTATTCATCTTCCAAAGTTACATCTTCATTGTCAAAATTCTTCCACTTGATGAGATACTCAATAATAACCCTTGTCCTTAACTTCTTAGTGTATGTATATAGTATTCCTTTAGGCTCCAAAAATGATGCATCCTTCCTCATCAAGTTCTTGTAACAATCGAATGAGAAGAAACCTTCTCCAATGACATTCTTTAAGAAAGAAACATGGAATATTGGATGTATTTTAGTTGATAGTGGAAGCTATAGTTTATATACCTCACTACCTTTTTTTATAACATTTGATTAGAGCCATAGTATTTGGGTGAAATATTATTATATTATTTTTGTTGTTTTAAATATAGGTACTAATATGGATGAAATCGAATAAAAACAAAGTCTCTAGCTTCAAATATTCACTTACTATGGTGTTGATTAACTTGTTGCTTCATGTGGTTTAGTGCCATCACCAAAATCTCTTCAAGGCTAGAGAGCACCTCCTGTTGGTGTTAAATGTTCTCTTCAACTGCTCTTACTTTAGGTTGAACCCTTAATTTGAAATTAAGGGATGGTGAATGGTAATCGTATGCTACCAAGAATGGGTACATTTTAGATAAAGTATTAAATGAAGTTTTATACAACCATGCTTTGTAAGTGGTAGCCACTTAACTCATCTCTCCTACTTATATAAAGAAAAATCCATATATAACCCTATAAACATTTCTTTAATACATCAGTTTATACATCATATTGGGATTATATGATAAAATATGAGCCAATTGAGTACCCAAACATGCGAATAAATCACCAAAAAATTGCTAGTAAATATAGGATCTTGATCACCGACTATAATATTGAGTTTTCCATGTAGCTTCAGTACTATACCCATAAATGGCATTGAGGATATTAATATTTTAATTATTCCCTAATATTACCTAAAATAGTTGCACGTAGAAGAGATCATTGAGATATTTCTATCACCTTTCGAATAGAGAAAATAGATAATGTATGTAGAAGATACAGTTTCAAGAAATTTCTCTCAAATTGAGAAATTAAAAGTGCAGGTTGAACAATGTTGAGGTGACATGATGTGCATGATACAAGTGGGTGAATTTGGTGATGAAAATTGGTAATGTTTCCATGTAAAAATTTCTTTTGTAGACTCTAATCTTCTATGGTCGATGTGGGTCTCACATGGTCTCTGTCGCCCGGAGTCCCAAAAATTGGTGGGGTCCAATCTTTTTGAAAAGGGGGATCCTACCACCTTTCTTCATATTACATTTTATGGAGATTCACTTATAAATTCCATAGAGGACCAAATTACTATGCATGTGGTATCAATTCCACATAGTTTTCAAACATCCTTAAGCATCTCGACGAGTTGAAGGAGATTCAAGTGTTGAGAACAAAGGGAGAGATGTTAACTAAGATCAATTTTCAATGCCAACTCAACATGCCACGAGTTGAGCCAAATCAATGTAAATTCCAAAGTGGAATGAGAAACAAACCTTTGAGTTAGATGGTGAAACTAATTACTATTCATCATAACTATTTGACGAGATGGCTAGTGAGTTAGGCAATCTAAATCATCATGTATCAAGCGAGCCACCTCACGTGGCTAAGTGAGTCATAGTATTCAAGTGTCGAGTCCAAATTAAGATCTAATACTGAGATAATTCCACAACTACTAGCCGAGACCAACCAACCAAGACCAAGTGCTAATTCCAATTGTGAGCCCATGGGGTATTTAACAAAACAATGTAATACGACCGAATCGACATATAAAATGCAATGAATAAGGATTAATAAAGACTATGCCTTCTTGAAGCGGGGCTAATGTGGGACATATATCACTAGATAATAATGTGATTCAAAAGAAAACATGGGACTTGGGGATTGAAACCTTGACCCCATGCCTATTTTTGGCCTTAACTCGATATACCATGTAACCTTTACTCTATTTTTAGCCAAAGATATCCATTTTACTATGTTATTGTGGGTTGTGGGGAGTTAGAATGATGCACATGAGAAGTGATTTGAAAACTTGACCACTTGGTCAAAAGGTTATGCACACGGGTGCCTAAAAATTATAAAAGACCCAATTTTGGAGACATAGAAATCAAATTAGAGAGATATAAACATGTAAATGTCTATCATTTGCAAGAAATAACCATTGAATATTTTGGAGATTTTGATGTAAGAATATTTATATTTTTGTATTATTTTTAATGGATTGGTTTGTATTATTAGAAAACATGGAGATGTAGTCCCTCATAGAAAAACTCCGTTATCACTTTTTGAGTAATTTTTATATGATTTTATTCTTTTTTTTTTTTGTTTTAAATCAGTTTATGATCTAAATTTCAAGTTTTAAAGCCAATAAAATCTTTTATGCAAAATGAAAAGTACTTTGTAAAGTGTTCAAAACTAATAAATTGGTTAAGAAAGTTATATAGAATGCTTTCCATGATCATTTTGAACTTCAAAATTCGAGATAATGTTGATTGAAAAGTTAAGACATTTTTTGGTTTATGGGAAAATAATGAAAATTGAAATATGATGATTATGGATGCGGAATCGGTGGAATAGTATTGTATTCCATTTTCACAAAGCAATTTCAGATTTTTAATATGCCAAATTCTAACATAGTATAATGATTTAAGAGTAAATAATTAAGTATCCATAAAAATAGAGAATTGCATCAGTTTGTGTTTAACCGTATTCATATCAATAAAAGATACGACAATTGAACTTATTGTAAATGGACGTGATAAGGCACAAAAATGAGCATACTTGGTGAGTCTATCCAAATTCACCATAATTACACTTTTCCCTTCCTATTTTGGCAGTCTTATGATGAAATCCATGGAAACCTCTCGCCTTGAATGCTCACTAAGAATAGATATAGGCTAAAAATGCCCGAAGACTTAATAATTTCACCCTTATTACACTCGACATACCAAGAATTTAGCTAATATTTTTGTACATATCCTTTAAACCCTTCCTAGAAAAAATATTTCTTAATTTTATGATAAGTTTTTAGGAACCTAGAATGACCACCCACTATAGAAGCATAGAGCTATAAGAGAACCTAAATTTTAAGGGTAGAGAATTGTATACGTATAACTAATCCTTATCCCATAATGCATCCCCTTCCATATAAATTTATATAAAATTATCATATCTTGCTAGATATTTTGAATAATAGTGTGGGGTCTTTGTGTTATTCTTCCATTCTCGATCTCACCTAATTGATGTGATCTTCCTGTAATATGGACATGTCATAAAACAATGCTTGCGTGGACTCGTATCTCTTGGATAATGCATAAGCTGCCATAATTTATTTTAATTTCTTATAAATAGTATGAAATTTATATTCTAACATCTTAGTTACCCATTTATATTATTATTTAAATGATAATAATTAATCAAATAATTATTTCAAACTATCATGATTTGTCTTTAACTTGAAGTAACAACCCATGAGATACGGTCTACATTGTTTCACTACATGAAGAATAGCCAACGTTCCCTTCTCATAAGTTTCTTTTGATAGGTTCTTATCTTTGAGCTGATGACTCTCAAATTATGTGATGGGGTGGTAATATTACATAATTACTATATATATTCCACACCTTGAAGCATCATATTCAATAATGAAGGTTTAGGAAAAATTTGGCATAGCCATAACTAAAGTGGTGCACATGACATTTTTCACTGA
This sequence comes from Taxus wallichiana var. yunnanensis, assembly GCA_018340775.1. Lineage (NCBI taxonomy): Eukaryota > Viridiplantae > Streptophyta > Pinopsida > Cupressales > Taxaceae > Taxus > Taxus wallichiana. The sequence continues at coordinate 136,106,213 of CM031239.1, read as the reverse complement.
TTCAAATGCCAAGGTTACTTCCTCATTCCAATTAAAAAGCCTTTCTTCAACATAGTTGTAAGGGGTCTTATAATTCTACCATAATGATTCACAAATTTGTGATAATAACCCATAATAAACAAGAATCCCTAATGTTTTTAGGTTTTAGGAATATCCAAATTTACCATGGATTGGATATTATGAGGATCCAATTTTACACCTTTATAAGACATGATATGAAAAAGTGTTCTACCTACCTTACCCTAAATTACCACTTAGAGGATTTAACATAGAGGTGTTATTATTCAAGAGTGTCCAAAAACTTATTAACATAATGGAAATGTTCCTCTCAGGGACTTATTGTATATTAGTATATCATCAAAGAATACTAGGAAAAATTCTACGAAAAATGACCAACATATTAACTTCATCAAACTTGAGAGAGTAATGGTGCATTTGTAATTCCAAAAGGAATTACTAAAAATTCATAGTGGCCCTCACGTGTCCCGAATGTTTTTTATGAATATATTGATCATGAATTTTGATTTTATTATATCCCGATTGAAGACATAACTCGTAAAATAAACAACACCATGAAATTCGTATAATAAATCTTTCATGACACTAATATAATACTTATATTTCACTATGTATTTTTTGAGATACATGTAGTATAAGAACATGTGCTAACCATCATCCTTATTTCATACCATCACAACTAGAGAAGAGCAAACACTCGACTATGATGAATAATACCCAAACTATTCTCATATCTAGTTGCCTAGATTCCTAGGCATGTGTTGGGAGACATTATCTATAAAGTACCTATCTTGACTGAGTTGAAGATATGTATATGTATGTATGAGTGTGTAGAATGTAATAGGATAGATCGGTCAGCAAGTAGAAGTTACAATTATTAATAGTTTATGTTGTAAGAAACTCCTTTTTGATAAAAAAAAGTATGTTGTTATGAGGAAAATGGTGTCATCAAACCAATCCGAGGGAGAGAAAGGGCCCACTCAACTGAGGAATTGGCTATTTTGGTATTTACATTCATGTTTTTCTTGCATTCTTGAATTTTATAGTGTGCTTAAAATAATCATTTTTAGAACTTGCAATATTCCAATGAAATTAGCATTACTATTTCAGTAATTACTTCACTATATCTTGTTTCCAATTCCAACAAGTTTCATTTCAAAGTATTCCCAATTTTTGAAAGTTTAATTTTAAAGTATTTTCAATTCTATTAAGTTTAATCTAAGAGAAATTTCATTCTCAGTATATAATTTCCTTTATGTATGTTCGCTTTAGTAGACTAGATGTTATTTGTTGTTGTTTAATTTTAAATAGTTTAAATTTATTTTCTTTTAGTAGTATCAAAAGTTGATTGATTGTAAGTATTTATTTTAGTGAAGAGAAAAGAATAAAAAAGCAAACAAAACCCCTAAAACTAGAACCAATACTAGTTATACATGTTTTATCTTCATTGCATACTTCCCTTGAACACATCCTTGGTCAAATGACATCAACTATAGAATGGTTGATTAAAGGATTATACATCACAAAGTTGACTCAAAAATTTTAACATTGTTTCTAAGGAAATTATGTTATTGAAGAAAAAATATGTAACTAGTAGTGATCCCAACCTTCTCTAAAGATAAAAATTGATGTACATGCTTTGCGAGATGCTAGGAAAAATACATACATAGGAAATATCAACGAATAAAATCAAGTGAAGAGACCACAAAAGATTTTGATAACAACACTCAACGAATTGAAACAAAAGTTGAATCTACTTTGCCTCCAAAGTAACCACCTTCTTCTCTCTTCACAAACATGGATGAACAAGTGGAATATCCTATCCTAAGAACATACACATGGGACAAACCTTTACTTATCTCATTCTCCTAAAAATGAGAAATAAGCCCCTATGAAGATAATTTCTCCATATGTATTGCCTACCTTTAGAGGAATGTCAGAAAAATACCCAAACTAAATTTTTTGAGTTCAAAGTATTATGTTAGACATATGAATACAAAATAGACAACTAGAAACTCAAACTCTTTCCCTCTAATTTCAAAAATTATTCCATGAGATGGTTTATGGGGTTAGATCCTAACTCCATTCATTCCCGGAAGAAATGGAAACCTGTTTTCTAGAAAAATACCAAGATTATTGTAGAGGAAGGGATATGAAAGAATAATTATTCCAAATAAGATAGAAAGAAAATTATAGCGTGGAAGATTACTTGGAAAAATTAGTTTTTGTCCATAGAAGGAGTGGATATTAGTTAAATGAAGAATTAAGAAAAATTATCTTTCTCAAAGGACTTGATGAAGAATCTAGGGAATCTCTCAACCTAATGGGAAGAGGATATGTGAATAATATTACCCTATAACATATTGTCAAGTTGTGCGAAGTTATTTTAGAACAAGGGGAAGTATTAGGAAAAATAGAACTATGAAAAATACTTCGACACTTCACAACTCATGGAAGAAATTTCCAATATGAAAATAAACATCTTAACACAACTGAATTATACTTTGGATGGATTACTGATAGAAAACATGGATCAAGTTCTTGGTTTACTCATAAATGATAACTTAAATATCATTCTAGATCACCAAACCATGCAAATTGTTCGAAAAACCAAGAAGCTTAATTTTGCAAACCAACATCAAAATGCCTTCAAAACTAAAACAAGGGCCAAGAATGCTTTCCACCTACTCAAATACACCTAACACACATGATAAATCACCTCAAGAAGTTACAAACCATCATTTATCATCATTCACCATTTAGACCTCCAAAACAACTAGTAACCCTTCCACAAGACAAATTTTGATGAATAGAAAAAAATACAAAGACTTAGCCTTCACTGTCAAGATATTCAAATACCATTTAAGGAACTTAAACTAATTCCAAAGTTTCAAGTCTCAATTATAATCACATCCATTTTTATTCTCTTCATAATGTTTTCTCCTAGGCCTAATTTCTAGCCCTCAAATCACCTAAAAATTTGAGTCTGGAACAATATGTAAAACTTCATGAAGAAATATTTAGCTTTTAATATACCCATTAAGGAATTCTAGCTTCATGCTTAATTTCATTCTCAAACTCCCAATATAACTCACCCAACATCTATTTCCTCTTTTATTGACTAGGGTTTTTAGGCCTCCTTAGGTTTTATTGACCTTCGAGGGTTTTGTTGTTTGATGATTGAATTTAATCTGTGAATCACTTAGTACCACTTTTTTTTTAAAACTTGTTAAATCTATTTTCAACATTCATATACTCTCTTAGCTTCAATCATCTTATATTTCATGTTTTGGCTTCCTATCCTTCCTTGCTTGTTATTAACACTAAACGATCCTTTAACTCTTTTTCACCCTTTTCTAGGATTCCTTAAGTACTCTCACTAGTCCTCTTGTTATTTTCACTTCAAATCCATTTAATTCACTCACTTACTCTTGTTTATAACACCCTCAAATATCTTTAAGTCACTTACTCCCGAAGGTTTCTCTATATATGAAATTAACAGACAATCAAGAATTTGTTTTTAATGATGAGTCCACGCAACTTTTATAATTTTATCAAGGATTTATAAATACACTAAAAACCTTCCAAAAATGTTAAATTATTTATTTATTGCATTATTTTCTCATAAGTCTTTATTTCCGAGTATAGCTAGGACTATCAAGTTTAGATAGATGACTATACACTTAATTTCTTTTCTTCATTAAAAATTCATACAATGAGTTGTACACTTTGATTCATATAACTCCTTGACCCTATATTATCTTCAACTTCTAAATGACTTCATGGATCTCAAGGTATAAGTTAAAATAATATATCAAGAAAGGTTTTCACCCAAAACCCTAAAAATGGTTATATTATAATCAACATCATGTTATGCAAGTTTTGTCTTAGTAAACTTCATTAAACTATTGAGACACTTCCTAATCACCTTGGACACACTTAAGAAACTCTTATCATAAAATTTTAACATTATTTTTATGGTTTCCTTAAACATCATACTAATTTATTTGTCTTAAAACACTCAAATATGGTATCTCCAACCGTGAGAAGGTTTCTTGTCTATTGTTCTTTATTTGAACATAATAGATTTTCTTAATGTTTATAACTCGCCTATAAACCTCTAAGCTATTCTATCAACCTCCATTTTCATGATAACATTATTTTTAAAAGTTTATACATTCTCAACCAATAATTTATGGAATTTATACCAAATTCATAGTTAAAAAAACTCACATGCATGAGTGTATCACCACATTTCGATCTTCCTTCACCGTAATAACTCGGTCTCTCGATCATTTTATCACCTGTATAATATATTATTGGAGGTTATTTATCAATTCTTGGTCCTTATGAACATAAAAATATGATATCTTAGAATCTAAACCTTATGAACTATTGAACCATCCATTATAACACAATTTTAATACCTTCAAGAAGTCTTGCTCTGTTCCTTACTTAGAACCACCTCTGCTCTAGGCTCTATCAACTTCCATGCTCCATTTATGATTTATTCAACCTATGTAACCCTTTAAATTCCCACAATAACATCCATTAAATAAAACATAAATCAAAACCATTCATAATTTCACCATAATTTAGATTACACAAGTATGCACTCAAGAATTCATTTATTAATGTCACTAGAAATTTTATAGTAATTGTTGAGTTCTATTCTGGCTACACACACACTCTATCTCCTCTCATAATTCGAATGCTCATCAAGTTAATGAAGTGGAAAGAGAGGTAGTTAAGGTTTTCTCATAAGCTAACTCATCTTGGTTTAAGATAACCATAATAAAAAAACCATGTGATGTTTATGAGGACCTAATATAGAGTGTACAATTGTTTTATGACCTCATTTAATCACTTATTCAACCAAGTCTAACAGATTAGACCTATAACACACTATAACGAAAATTCAAATAGTTAAAATGTGGTTTTTGAGGGAAACTTCCAAAGACCACTTATTACATGCCAAAGGAGTCCAAATGGAATATAAACATACCAAGAGAACCCAAATGGACCTATAAAACCTAGAAAAAACTAATCAAACCCAAAATTTGATTATTTTCAAGTGATGCTCCCACATCGGTTACAAGACGCAATTAAGGCCACCATAGAACCTCTCGAATATGTATTGTCCTAGGTGTAGGAAAATGTATCCTTTAAAGTATTGTCCTTTAGACCACACAAACATGTGCCTGATTTGTGATGTCAATGAGTATGATACTAATCCTTGTACATTTATTCATTTTCTCTAAGAAAAATTGATGAAGTTTCTCAACCAACAAGATAATTGAACTATGTTTAGAGACAAACAAATCAACATGCCTTTCCTCCAATACCTACTCTAAATCCTCAGTTTATGCAATTGACTAATCATACTCCTCCATCCACTTGGGGAAACTTGATTGGATGTAAAAAAATTAGACGAGTTTTCTAAATCAACAACCATGGATATCACAATTTAATCAATGAAACTATATGCCATTATTTAATCCACAACCATGGCCAAACATAGAATGGTATCAATAGAAAAATTTTAATCAAACAAGAAAATATCCACCAGAACAAACTTTGATGCCACCACCTCAATAAAACTTACAAGGAGGAGAAGTAACTCAGGCCCAACTATTGACTCAACCTATCCCAAATCCAAAAAATCAATATACAACCTTAGTTAATGAAGTTGGACAAGAAGGAAAATGTAGATAAACTCTATTAATAACTTATAGTTGAGGTCAAGAAAAATGCTTTGAACAACCCTCCAATTGTTATCACATAAATTATTAAGGAAAAGGTAGAAGCTAAGTCTGCTATACCAAAACAAAATGAGAAAAGTACTAAAGTAGAGGACAAGAGTGTTCACATAACCCCCTTTCTAGAGAGACTAAAAGAAACAATTTCCAAGGAAGAATTTGCATCGATCAAGACAATAATTAAGAAAATCTGATATTGAGATTCCACTTTTGAGAGCAATTAGGAAATTCCAGAACTTAACCAAACTATTAGAGGCCTTTGCATAAAGATACCAGGTAGAAATAAATAGTAAAAATAGTCTAAATTAATGGAAAGTTAGCTAATATATTGGTAGGAAAGCTTCTCTTACCTAAGTATGGAGATCCAGAAGTCCAGTCATCACTATTACCATAGATGGAAAAATAATATCTAATGTCTTGGTAGATCTTGGAGCTACTATTAATGTAATGACCACAGACACATTGAATCTACTATCTTTAACAAGATTGCAATCAACTAACACTATCCTTCAAATGGAATACTAATCTATTGTTGTACTAGATGGAGTCATAGGAGATGTAATGGTTATGTAGAAACCTAAATATGACTACATAGTTTTAATACTAAAATTGCACTAATTATCCTCTTTCTCATCATTTCATTATAATTAGTGATTTTTTATTAATTATCTAACATTCCCCTTCATCGTGGTCAATTAACAACACTTCATTAATTAACTAGCTTCATACTTCATCTAGAATGCCAATTAACATCATTTCGTTAGTTATAATACTCTTTTAGTTAACTAATTTACCATTATTAATTAATTAAGCCTTTTAATCTTGTATTTAACTAATAAACCTTCTTATTAGTTAAATTCCCCTTTAAAACCCTTCAAATTCTACTAATTTCCTTCTAAATCATCTCCAAATGGATTTTATAAGCTAACTTGGTCTATTAATTAATCCTAGTTGATTAATTAAATCACCCCAACTCCCATGAGTTGTTAATATTTTATTAATCTCTTCTAATCATACTTATCCCTTTCTAATTCTACTTTACCTTTATCCCACATTCACTAGGTTACAAGATTCTCCAAAACTAGAAAGCTATATAAAAACATAGTACATCATGTTTTAACTTACACCTAATACACTTGAGAAGAGCATTTCATATTGGAAAGCTTATTAAATTCAAGTAAATCTCCCCTTTCTACTTGGAAAAGAGTAGTAAGAGAAGAACTAAAATGAAAATCAAGCCATGTTGGTGATATATCTTCCTCTTCCTTGGAGAATTGCTTGATCATGTATGGCTGCGTTTGGTTCATAAATGAAGTATCTACAATCTAAAAACACATCCAACAATCAAAGGAGGTTTTTATTTGATGTTTGATTTAATGTTTTATGCATAGTTAATTAATATTTCCTTTATGCTTTATCATGATGTTTTTTTATTAAAATAAGTTACGGATTTACTTGGTGTTACATCCATTTCATTAACTTAGATTAGTTTCACATACATACATATGATACACATGGTAGGACCCTCCTTTTTCTCATGCACATAATTCATTTTTTCTTAGTTTAGAATCCATTTTACATGCTCATTATTTCATTTTGTTAAAATTATTATTTTTTTAATCATGTATCTGATGTTTTATAGTGTTAAGTGTTCTTTATGGATATTTAGGAGGCAAACTACTTTCAAATTTTAGTCTTGATGAGAAAAATCTGATCTTTGTGTTGTTTTTGGTTGAGTACGTTTTTATTTGTAGACACAAGTACTTGCACTAACATTCACCCGTACGCATCGCCATATCATTCTCTACACTACCATATCATATTCCTTGTGCTAGTGTTCATCTGTGTGTGCTTGCATTCATCTACACGCACTTGCATCTTATTATGTGCAATAGTTTTATAATAGAATTTTTCTTATATGTCCTTGCATTTCTATCTATTTTATTACTCGCATGCTAGCGTTTGCATGTGCATGTGTTTTCATTCATATATGTGCGCTAGTGTTTCTTTATATGCGCTAGTATTTTATTGAGTTACGGATTACTTACATGGTGTCTATTTACACATTTTATCATCCTCCCGCATGTGTCTCAGTGTTAATTTGCACATGTTGGCATTCTAATTTTCATTTTTGTTACCTTATCTAGTGTTCATCTCCATGCGCTAGTGTTCTTGTGTACGCGTTAATGTTCTTTGTGGTTTTTATTTTTGAATTTATCAAGATTTCCAATGGTTTAAAAACTGATCCTCATTTTCCTACTTTTTATACATATTTTCTGATTATAATATGCATGTAATAGTTTAATCCTAGTTCTTAAAATAAACTTAATGAAATAAAAATTAGATCACCATGCCTAGAATATGATAGGGATAAATAACATGTAGTGGATGATAAATGCAATGTCATTCAATTTGTGTCGGTGATCCAAACTTCAAAAAGGGTGTGGATATGCAAATCAAAGAAACAATAAAAAAATGTTAGATATATATAAAGTGAGCTTCTTGATAAAGGTCAGTCCTAGAACAAAAGGAATTCCTTGTGTGGGTGCCACTCACATTTTCAATCAATATTTTGGATAGAAATAGATGCGATATGATTAAAATAAATAAGATAAGTAAGCATGTAGATAAGATAAGATTGGATTAGATCAAATAAACAAGATAAGATAAGATTGGATTAGATGTGCTTCGATCAAAACTAGATTGGATCAAGATAAGATGGTGGAATTACGCCATTTCTCCATTGATAGACCTTGAACACATATGCTACACCATAAGATGTGCATGTAAGGAAAGCTATATAGAATGAAACCTTGATAGATAAGAGATTATATATAATAAAAATAAATATGGGATTAATCAAGAATAAGATGAAAATATTATGAGTATACAAAAATACATCTATCTTGGTGATTCGAGAGGAATATTCGTCATTAGTGATTCAAGGAATCATCAATGATTCCTATATGTTTAACCAAATATTTATGAATTGATAATATGTATTAACATATAGATCCAATGAAACAGCTTAAGATATAATTGAATAAAAATAGGAAATAAAATATCATTGGGGTAATACTTGACCTGATTGAAGAAGTGTGAGTGTAATTAGCAATAGATGGATACGAGATATGTTGATCTAGAGCTACACGTGATCCAAGGAACGTAAAAAAACTTCTCAAGATGTTATAATGGGAGAAAAAAGGTTGTTTTGATCTCTTAGAATATCAATATATCATAGCTTTGTTGCAATGATTCCATCTTCCCAAACTAAAGGGAAGAGACTATATTTATAGGTTCATCGGTGACTACTTGAAATCACCACCAATTCATCGAAAATATAGGAATCCATGCGGAGAGGTTCCAACCAATTATAAATGGGGATAATTTGGATTAAAAAATGAGATAAGAGTGGGGAGATATGTTCATGAGGATATGAAAAGTAGGTTTAAGCTAATTCGGGATTCAGGATAAAATTGAGATAAATAGATGGTTAGGGAAGTAAATGGGAAGAATTACGGGGTGTAAAAAAAGAGGTTAGAATAGGATTTGTGAGGGAAATGCATTTGAATTGGAATTAGGAGAAGGTATTGAATAAAAAGAGGGAATATATAAGAAAGGGACTAGTACAAGTTTTCGGTATATACATTTACCCCTTTTTGTTGAGTAGCTTGCTAGTCGAAATGTGAGAAAAAAATGAGAGATGTGTTGATTAGATATTGAGATGAAGAGAGGAGGGATGATAATATTTCACAAGCAAGGGAATTTGGAATGATGATGATGTAAAAAGTATGGATGACAAGGAGTTTAGTAAACACATGACATGAGATATTCATGTGACCTTAAGGGATAACAATGAAGTGGTTGACCTTGTAGACAATTGTGCACTAAACATTTATGGATAAGATTGAATGCGGGAAAAGTCAAGCTTCCGTAGTTTTATGATGAGGATATGATTTCCCCTCAAGCCAATAATAGATGAAGTGTGTTAGTGGATTGAAAAGGGTTGGTGGTAAGGCAAAACAAAAGTGATTCTAAAAAAATATGCTCAATGTCCTGATGAGGAACTTGAAAAATGACCATGCAACAAAGGCATGCATGAAACAAGGGATAGAAATTTTGTAAACAAAATGGTAGAGAATAGATGATCAATGGGTGACACGTCAAGTTTGATGACCTACAAATGATTGTTTTGAAAAAATAAATACAATGGATGATCCAATTGGAACCTCATATAGCCTATGGGACCAATGGGTCAAAGGATTTTGGTGTAATAAAGATCATGGTCAAATTTAAGTTTGACAAGATTTGGTCATTGAAAAGGGTTTGATAAGAAATATATGAAAAATTAACGATAGATTTGTAATTTGTAAAAAAATTATTTTACTTGTAAGATGCCTTAAGACATGGTATAAGATTAATGGCCATACTACGCATGGTGAAGTTTGGTAAGTGACCAGGAAAAAATATGATAGGATATCCACAAAGGGGTGTGGGGGCCTATAGAAAATGCTTCTGAGGTCACTAGGAGGGAGGTCTATCTAATGGGAGGGTCTCCAGGATGTGAAATATGTGTGACCAATGGGTCATAGGTTTGCATCCAATAAATAGAATTTGTATGTAAAGGCCATAGTCTAAAATGGGTCTCGGAGTGTTGGTGATAAAATTTGTTGAGTGGATAAATCAGGTGTCTCCACCAATGTTCATGGGGATACACCACTCTCTATTAAATGGTACATCAGCCATTATTGAAATTAAACTAATCCTAATCCTATCTAAATGTTGTGGGTGGAAAAATTAGTCGGGGTCACATAGGGACACTCCATTGAACTCAGTGTCAAAGTGCTTGTGCGTGGGTACAAGAAAAGAAATTGCAGTGATAAGGGGGAAAGAGGAAAATTAGGAAAGGAAGATAACCGCCATGAGTATATTGCAGAGCTCACACCCAAGAACTTGAGACTAGTTCAACCTTCAATATAGAGGAATACATAATGAAGCTAGTGGGACCAATGAATTAAAACAACAAGTTTTCAGATTCATCTATTGAGAACACCAAGCTCCTCTCCAACTCCATACCGGATCAACTATGCTTGCAAGGTGCATGAAAGAGAGAATAGAGGAAAAACGAGAATACAAAATAAAAGAAGTGTAACTTTTATTCCATGTGTAGTGATGAATGCAAATCTTAAACCAAGCTATCACATTTCATAATGCTACATAGTAAGATTTATTCAAAATTTAGAATCCTTTAGAATGGAGAGGCCATCCAAATTTATAGTATTCTAAATTTTCCTTTCACCTCCCTCATATGACTCTTCATTTCCATATTCCACTCATGACCTTTTGTTTTCCATGAATTAAGTATTTATCTTATAATTTGAGAAAATAATTTTACAAATTTAAAATAGGTCACTTAAGTGAATAGGATGAAAGAAAATGATGAGTCCCAATGAATAATTAGAATAGAGAGAGAAGAAAGAGAGGGAAGGGATGAATGGAAATCACTCCTTGTGATGAATTGCTTTGAATGCCCCAATGTAGTCATGAACTTTGAGTGAAGATCTCTGCTACTAGTGATCTTCTACAATTTCTCCCTTGAATTAAGTTGAATCATTTTCCCAATCCATTGATGACCACAAACTCTATGATGCATAGACATCCTGGACCACAGAATGAGTGTTCAGAAAATCTGTTTTGAGGTTTATCGATGCAAGCTTGAGATGAACATATACAATGCCCATGATAACCCTCCTTGAAGCTTGGATGATGAACCCTTTGACTTATTTAAATTATTCTGACCAATTCACTTTGAATCACCCATTTCGTTAAGTGATGAAGATAAAGTCACATGATGTGCCTTGCGATTCTCTTCTTTGAATGCCACGTTGCAGTCATGAGATTTGAGCAAAGATTTCTGCCACTGGTTATATTATACACTGATGAAGATTTCTCCCTTGAATAACTTTGAATTATTTTCTCAATCTAGTGATGACTGCAAAATCTATGATGCACAGACATCTTGGACCACAGAATGAGTGTTCATAAACACTTTGTTTTGAGGTTTACCGATGATGCAAGCTTGAGATGAACACATACAATTCCCACGATGACCCTCCTTGAAACTTGGTTGATGAAGCCTTTGAATAATTGAAATCATTCTGACCAATTCACTTTGAATCACCTGGCTCCTTAAGTGATGAAGATGAATTCACATGATGTGCCTTGCGATGCCCTACTTTTCCTCTATAAACCATTACACTCAAGATGATGCTTCCAGGACCTCCATGAAGTTATCATTCCTCATTTTCAACTCATGAAACCATCTCATTATCTGAAGGGGAGTCCAAAAATTAGTAAGGTGAGTGAAAAAAAAGTCATATGCAACTTTCCACTCCCAAAATGAAAAATTTCTATTTTTAGAATATGAGCCCATGCTCTGCTATTCTGGGTACATATCACCTATCTTGCTCTAGTTTCACCTTCTAAACCTTCTATTATATTCCATCCTCCTCTTTCCTAATATATTTCTATTTTTAACACATTTCTATTTTTAATAGGTTGCTCTTTTGGGACCTGCTATTTTGGGATGAAGTCATTTTCTATCTTACTTTCCATTTTACCCCTTTTTTCGATTATCCCGAGTGATTGAACTTGCAATTTGATGGGAATTACCATTTATAGCATGTGAGGAAGTATAACATATGATATTTTTAGTAAGTGGTGAAAATGACCTCGGTTTGTGATGGGAACAATTTTTTGGATTCGCCTCTTCATCATGTACTTGGTGCTCCAATTTTCATCATGATTCACTTACCAGAGAGCTCAAAAATTAAAAAAAAGAAGAATCTACACCTGGAAAGAGCTTCAAGAAAAAATTTACCATGGTAAAATATTGATAAAAAATCAGTCCTTCATATCTTGATAAATTGGCAACTTCATCGTGCAAGAACTAGTTTGAAAGAAACTAGATTTTTTGGAGACCCTTTCCTCCGAATTTTGGATGATTTCACCCACCAGATCTTCGAGGATTTGAAAATTTATTTGAATATGGAAGAATTATGATAAAAAACATAGTCCTCCATATCCCTAAAAATAGGGACTTCATGACACGAAAACTAGTTCACGCAAAACTAGATTTTTCAAGGATCATTTCCACCGATTTTTGTGTGATTATACCTACTTTAGAACCTTGAGAAATGGAGATGTAGCTCACTGATTTTTTCACTGCTGTGTCATGGCAGCCATTAATGGAGCTTAAAAAATTTTAGGTATCCTTTTCCACCTCATATTGTGATGAAACAAATTCCATCGGGATAGGTTTTTCTCTTGGACTTTGTGCACAAAATTTTAGCTTCACCTGCTTACCAGATTGATGGGAAATCAAAGGAGAAGAAGTTGAGGCACAAGATGGATTTTTTATTCTAGTTAATAATAAATGGAGTAATTTTTTTTTTTCATCTTGATGGTCTTCAAAAATAAGGAATTCTATAAAAAAACCTCATTTCATTCGTGCTCTGGATTGTGAGATATGAGCATTTCACCATTTTGGTTCATGAGTGTTTCGGCATTGAATGGACATGGTGGTAGTTAAAAAGAAATATTTTTGTTTAATTGAAGTCCTTGAATTGTAGTAATAATGGAGGGAAGAAAAATGAGGAGGGGCAATGGAGGTTTGCAAGTTCTTTGCAACTTTCTTCCGACAGTGAGCTTCACGGGCAATAATGGAGAAGCAGTAAGAAACAACAAGGAGTTAGAAAAATTTCAAATTTGAAGCTAGAGTTTGGTGAATTTTTGTGTCCTTGATGTACCTTTAGAATTAAGGGACATGATGTACCTTTAGAATTAAGGGACTACACTTGGTGAATATCGATGCTGGGGGGTTTTGGCCAAAAAGCATGCTGGAAGCACCTAAGGGTTGGAAGATGGTCGCATGGGGGACCAGGAGCCATTCCTTAGGATGGGTGCATTTTTTATGTCCCTTATGTCCCCCAGCACAAAGGGACATTAGGGTCATCAATTTTCACATGGCACCTTAGCTTGACACTTGTCACATATCTGACGGTTGAGGGTTTGAGCTCTGTAAGAACTTGTGGGATGAATTGGTAATCCGGAGGTTGTTTGGGTGACCAGAGGGCTTATAGGGGCTGGAAATTTTTTTGTCCCTCATGTCCCTTAGCTTGAGGGATAAAAGGGACAAAAAATTTCATCAAGATCCTAGAGGTGACATGTGTCCTCTTGCAAATTTTACTAATTGTTGAAGCCTTCCTAGAGGACGACTTGAAATGATGATAACTTGATCTCCCAATGGAGTTAATTAGAAAATTTTTATATGATTTTGAATAAAAACAGCCTTATGAATCCAATGGTTGGGGTTTGAGCTCTTTATACCCCCATTTATGCACTGAAAAATTTGATTTATGTTCTGGTGATCCGAGAGGATGGTGGAAATATAAAAATTGGGTGTTTTGGGTCTCTCTGTGATTACACTAAGACTTAAAGGGGTTCAGGAAGGATGATGTGATTTTTGTTAGGACTCAATAAGGGTGGTAGAGGTGCTAGGATGGGTGAAATGGTTTAGGTTGATGGAATAGGTGGTAAACAAGTGAAAGGTGGTATTCAAGACAAAGAGGGATCAAATGAAAGAAGTAAATGAAAGACTTAAGATCAAAACAAAAGCTTAACAAATAAGAATGAATTACTTATCTGGTAACCTATAGATCTGAAGGTGGTTATTGATTGATGAGTGTTCATGGGAGATACAAGAATGTGTCCAGTGCCATAACAATAGATCATGTGTGCTCTACTATGATGATCCAAGGTCATGGATGAGATGACATGCGGCCCCTCGGCTTGACAATTGTCATAGATCTAACAGCTTAAAGGTTAGAGCTCCTGTAAGCACTTGTGGGCTGAACTCGGTGATCTAGGAGGTTGTTTGGGTGACCGAGAGGGATTATAGGGGCTCAAAAAAATTTCTTGTCCCTAATGTCTCTTAGCTTGAGGGATGAAAGGGACGTAAAATTGCATTAGGATCCTAGAGGTGACATGTGTCCTCTTGCAAATTTGACTAACCTTTGAAGCCTTCCTGAGACGATGATTTGAAATGATGTTAACCTTAGCTCCCGATGGATTTTTTTGGAAAAAAATTATATGATTTTGACCAAAAATGGCCTTATGAACCCAATGGTTTGGGTATGAGCTCTTTATACCTCCATTTATGCACTAACAAAGTTTATTTGTGTTCTAGTTCTATAGCTTAGCCATGGAAAAACTAATTATAGACCTATTGCACCTAGGTGTTGTGAAAAATATGATTTCACCATCTTGTAGGGTCGGAATTACCTTTCCACGAGATGTTATTTTGACTCCTAACTCCAACCGAGTTCCCAAAATTCACCTAGGAGACTAAGTTAACATACATTTGGAGGTCATTGGACTAATTGGGTAAGGCTAGTGCTGAGGATGGGTAGACCTAGGGTGTCTTGGAAAGGTATGACTTTCAAACTTTTTGACACTATGGGTAAAGTTGTCCTATTCTTGGGTGGATTTTCCCATGCAAATTCTCAAGAAAAGAACTCACTCTAGCTTGGGAGATGTTATGGAATGTACATAGGAATGACATGACATGAGAATCCTAGGATATTGATTTTCTTTGTGGACTAGTGCCTTATCCATTGGGCTTTATGGAGTCATTAGAGAGATAGGCTACACAACTTCCCTTATTGAACACACACACACAAAAGAATAAACGGAAGGGAAACACACCAGTAGGGAAAAAAAATCACAACAATAAAGGGAATTATATGCATGGGAACTAAGTTTACAGAGGTGGGGAAAGAATATACACATACCCTACAATGGGTTGAGAAAAGTACAAAAATTAATAAATATAAAAATTAGGTGTTTTGGGTCTCTTTTTTATGGCACTGAGAGTTAAAGGGGTTCAAGAAGGATGATGTGATTTTTGTTAGGGCTCAACAAGGGTGGTAGAGGTGTTAGGATGGGTGAAATGGTTCAGGTTGATGGAATAGGTGGTAAATAGGTGAAAGGTGGTATTCGGGACAAAGAGGGATCAAATGAAAGAAGTAAATGAAAGACTTAAGATCAAAACAAAATCTTAACAAATAAGAATGAATTACTTATCTGGTAACTTGTAGATCTGAAGGTGGTTGTTGATTGATGAGTGTTCATGGGAGATATAGGAATGTGTCTAGTGCCACATCAACAAATCCTGTGTGCTCTTCTATGATGATCCAAAGCTATGGATGAGATGACATGCGATGCATTAGCTTAACACTTGTCACAGATTTGACGGTTGAGGGTTTGAGCTCCTATATGTACTTGTGGGCTGAATTGGTGATCTAGGAGTTTTTTCAGTGACCAGAGGGGCTTATAGGGGTTGTGAACATTTTATTTTCCCTCATGTCCCTTAACTTGAGGGAAAAAAGGGGCACAAAATAGCATCAAGCTCCTGGAGGTAACATGAGTCCTCTTACAAATTTGACTAACTGTTGAAGCCTTCCTAGAGGATGACTTGAAATGATGATAACTTGAGCTCTTGATGGATTTTTTTGAAAACGTTTATATGATTTTGACTAAAAATGGCCTTATGAATCCAATGGTTAGTGTATGAGCTCTTTATACCTCCATTTATGCACTTTGAAAAAGTTGATTTGTGTTCTAGTTCCATAGGCGAGCACACAGGGAAAAACTTATTGTAGACCTATTGCACCTAGGTATTGTGAAAAATATGATTTCACCATCTTGTAGGGTTGGAATTACCTTTCCAAAGATGTTTTTACTCCTAAATCCAACTAGAGTTCCCAAAATTCACCTAGGGACTAAGTTAACATCCATTTGGAGGTCGTTAGACTAACCGGGTAAGGCTAGTGTTGAGGATGGGTAGACCTAGGGTGTCTTGGAAAGGTATGATTTTCAAACTTTTTGACACTATGGGTAGAGTTGTCCTATTCTCGGTGGATTTTCCCATGCAAATTCTTAGGACAAGAACTCACTCTAGCTTGGGAGATGCTATGGAATGTACATAAGGATGACATGACATGAGAATCATAGGATCTTGATTTTCTTTGTGGACCAAAGCCTTATCCATTGGGCTTTATGGAGTCATTAGAAAGATAGGCTACAAAACTTCCCTTATTGAACAAACAAACACACACACACACAAACAAAATGAAGGGAAACACATTAGTAGGAAAACAACACATAACAGGAAAGGGAAAATATATACGGGGAGTGAAGTTTACAAAGGTTGGGAAAAAATATACACATACCCGATGGGTTGAGAAAAGTACAAAAATTAAGAAAATATAAAAAATGGGTGTTTTGGGTCTCTCTGTGATTACACAGAGAGTTAAAGGGGTTCAAGAAGGATGATGTGATTTTTGTTAGGGCTCAACAAGGGTGGTAGAGGTGTTAGGATGGGTGAAATGTTTCAGGTTGATGGAATAGGTGGTAAACATGTGAAAGGTGGTATTCGGACAAAGAGGGATCAAATGAAAGAAGTAAATGAAAGACTTAAGATCAAAACAAAAGCTTAACAAATAAGAATGAATTACTTATCTGGTAACTTGTAGATTTGAAGGTGGTTGTTGATTGATGAGTGTTCATGGGAGATATAAGAATGTGTCTAGTGCCATATCAACAAAAATGTGTGCTCTTCTATGATGATCCAAAGCTTTGGATGAGATGACATGTGGTGCATTAGCTTGACACTTGTCATATATCTAACGATTGAGGTTTGAGCTCCTACATGCACTTATGGGCTGAACTGGTGATCTGGGAGTTTGTTTGGGTGACAAGAGGGCTTATAGGGGTTGGGAAAATTTTATTTTCCCTCATGTCCCTTAGCTTGAGGGAAAAAATGGACACAAAATAGCATCGGGATCCTGGAGGTAACATGTGTCCTCTTGTAAATTTGACTAACTACTGAAGCCTTCCTAGAGGATGACTTGAAATGATGATAACTTGAGTTCTCGATGGATTTTTTTGGAAAACATTTATATGATTTTGACTAAAAATGGCCTTGTGAATCCAATGGTTGAGGTATGAGCTCTTTATACCTCCATTTATGCACCGAAAAGGTTGATTTGTGTTCTAGTTCCATAGCCGAACACAGGAAAAATTGATTGTAGACCTATTACGCCTAGGTATTGTGAAAAATATGATTTCACCATCTCGTAGGGTTGGAATTACCTTTCCAAAGATTTTTTTACTCCTAACTCCAACCGAGAATTCCCGAGAATTCACCTAGAGGACTAAGTTAACATCCATTTGGAGGTCGTTGGACTAACTGGGTAAGGCTAGTGCTTGAGGATGGGATTTCCTAGGGTGTGTTGGAAAGGTATGATTTTCAAACTTTTTGACACTATGGGTAAAGCTGTCCTATTCTTGGGTGGATTTTTCCATGCAAATTCTTAGGACAAGAACTCACTCTAGCTTGGGGAGATGCTATGGAATGTACGTAGGGATGACATAACATGAGAATCCTAGGATCTCAATTTTCTTTGTGGACCAGTGCCTTATCCATTGGGATTTATGGAGTCATTAGAAAGATAGGCTACACAACTTCCCTTATTGAACACACACACACACATACACAAAAACAAACGAAAGGAAATAAACCAATAGGGAAAACAACACACAATAGTAAAGGGAAATTATATACGGGTGAATGAAGTTTACGGAGAGGTGGGGAAAGAATATACACATACTCGACAATGGGTTGAGAAAAGTACAAAAATTAAGAAATATAAAAATTGGGTGTTTTGGGTCTCTTTTTTATTGCACTGAGAGTGAAAGGGGTTCAAGAAGGATGATGTGATTTTTGTTAGGGCTCAACAAGGGTGGTAGAGGTGTTAGGATGGGTGAAATGGTTCAGGTTGATGTAATAGGTGGTAAACAGGTGAAAGGTGGTATTCAGAACAGAGATGGATCAAATGAAAGACTTAGATCAAAACAAAATCTTAACAAATAAGAATGAATTACTCATCTCGTAACCTGTAGATCTAAAGGTGGTTGTTGATTGAAGAGTGTTCATGGGATATATAGGAATGTCTCTAGTTCCACATCAAAAATCTTATGTGCTCTACTATGATGATCTAAAGCTATGGATGAGATGACACATGGCATATTAGCTTGACACTTGTCATATATCTGACGGTTGAGGGTTTGATCTCCTACATGCACTTGTGGGTTGAACTGGTGATCTGGGAGTTTGTTTAGGTGACCATAGGGCTTATAGGGGTTGGGAAAATTTTATTTTGCCTCATGTACCTTAGCTTGAGGGAAAAAAGGGACACAAAATAACGTCAAGCTCCTGGAGGTAACATGTGTCCTCTTGCAAATTTGACTAACTATTGAAGCCTTCCTAGAGGATGACTTGAAACGATGATAACTTGAGTTCTCGATGGATTTTTTTGGAAAACGTTTATATGATTTTGACTTAAAATGGCCTTATGAATCTAATGGCTAGGGTATGAGCTCTTTATACCTCTATTTATGCACTGAAAAAGTTGATTTGTGTTCTAGTTCCATAGTTGAGCTTGGGAATGACTCATTGTAGACCTATTCTACCTAGGTGTTATGAAAAATATGATTTTAGCATCTTAAAGGGTTGGAATCCCTTTTAGAATATGTTTTTTTACTCCTAAATCTAACCAGAGCTCCCAGAATCACTTCCCAAAGCTTAGTAGCTCTTTTGATCTTGTGTACTGTTTAGGCATGTGAACCCTATTTTTAGTGAAACGCCCCAACTCTTCCAAATATTTCTTGAACCTTCAAAAATCACCTTAATAGTGTTGTTTAGAAATTTAATTCATCCACATGTTGGACTTCTATCCTTTATTCCGCTCCAGGGGGTTACACTTGTCCTGGGAAGGCCAGTGGTAGCCCTTCCCAACATTGTCCAAAATTAGCATTCTTTAAGAAATCCTAAAATATCCTAGGGGTTTGAATTGACTTTCCTAATTCACCTAGGGTACTAATTTAAAATCCATTGAGAGGTCATTGGACTAACTAGGTAAGGTTGGTGCTTTGAGGATGGGTAGACCTATGGTGTCTTGGAAAGGTAGGAATTACAAACTTTTTCAAACTGTGGGTAAAGTTGTATTGTTCTCGGGTTGATTTTCCCATGTAAATTATTAGGAAAAAAACTCAGCCTAGCTTGGGAGATGCTATGGAATGTACATAAGGATGACATGACATGAGAATCCTAGGATCTTTATTTTATTTGTGGACCAGTGTCTTATCCATTGGGCTTTATGGAGTCATTAGAAAGATATGCTATGCAATTTCCCTTATTGAACACACACACACACACACACACACACACACACACACACACACACACACACACACACACACACACACACACACACACACACAAATGGAAGGGAAACACACCAGTCAAGAAAACAACACACAATAGGAAAGGGAAATTATATATAGGGGAGAAAAGTTTACAGAGGTGGGGAGAGAATATACACGTACCCAACAATGGGTTGAGCATATTACATGCCATCATGAAATAATAGATTCAAGTCTAACCTTTGAAGCAAAAACTATTATTTGATCAAACTATGCTTTGGTGATGGATTTTAATGGTTTGATAATAATAAGGTTGACCATAATTCCATCTTCATACTTATATTGCATAGAGAATGCTCTTGCATCCAATGAAAAATTCATCAATTTCTTGAAAATCTTATACCTTGATGCTTCTTCTTGGCATCTTGCATTCATGTGACACTATTCTTCCATGTAATCAAGAGGGTAATATGGTGGAAATAAAAAAATTGGGTGATTTGGGTCTTTCTTTTATTTCACCGAGAGTTAAAGGGGTTTAAGAAGGATAATGTAATTTTTTTAGGGCTCAAGAAGGGTGGTAGAGGTGATAGGATAGGTTAAATGGTTCAGGTTGATGTAATAGGTGGTAAACAGGTGAAAGGTGGTATTTGGGACAAAGAGGGATCAAATGAAAGACTTAAGATCAAAACAAAAGCTTAACAAATAATAATGAATTATTTATCTCATAACATGTAGATCTAAAGGTGGTTGTTGATTGATGAGTGTTCGTGGGAGATACGGGAATGTGTCCAGTGCCACAACAAAAAAGCATGTGTGCTCTACTATAACGATCCAAAGCTATGGATGAGATGACTAGATGTTGGTGAAGGTTTGATGGGCTCTAGTTTGTCATCTAGTATCTTGAGTGCTCAAGAGTTAGAATGTGAAATCTTGAGTGAATGAATGAATTAAAGAACCCATGCAAAGAGTTATAAACTCTTATTTAAGGGTAACCGATGGTGGTTAGGTAACCAGTGCTGACCGAGGATAAACAGAATCGGTTAGGGAGAAAATGGTTGGCTAAAAGTAGCTTGATTACTCCAAGATTTGGCATGAGTCAAGTTTTAGTCCTAGGTCAGAAGTGGGAGCTAATGTTATATATAAAAGGAGATAGGTTAGAGAGATAATAGGTCATAATGGTTAAGGAGTATGAGGACTTGGTATTACCCACTTAATGAGGTTAGAATAGTTCTAGGGTGAGGTAGCTAGGTGAGGTGGATATTAATCTAATTAAAGTAATTAAATTAATAATAGTGTGAGGATTAATTTAATTATAGGTGATTAAATTAATACCAATGTGGGGAAGGGGGCCATGGCTAGGTATATGTGTTAAATTGATGAATCGAAAGGGGTTAAAGGGCTTGTGACCTAAATTTGGTGTCTAAATTTTATCCCTTTTTTCACGTAGCTTGTATTGGTAAGCGATGTTGACAAAAACATGAGTGGTTTCCCTAGGTATGGGTTGATGTGATCCCCTCAAACTCAGATCTGATGAAGGAGCAGGCTGAATCAATGATGAGTTTGATAAAATGGTAGGTGAAGAAGAAAAATAAGGTAGGGTTCGGGCATGGGAAAGGGTTATTTTTGGTGTAGGTAATAGGTAAGGAATTAAAACGCACGCACACATATAGAATGCGACAAGGCACTAGGTTGAAGAGCTCACAAAATCTACATTGTCAAAGGTCGATAGTTTATCCAAACAAGGTTGATGTGATCCAGGTATCCAAGGTATAGGATACAATCCTGAAACACAACTAGGCTAGGTGTAGGAATGGGCATTAGGTGGGTTCCATAGAACCAATAGGTTTGGGATGGTTAAGATAAACATCACAACATTAGGAAAGGAAGGTTGGTAGGCTAAACAATACGAGTAGTGTCATCACAAGGTATAGTGAGTAGGAGAATTCAAGTGTCAAATAGGCATGGGAAGGTTGGGTAAATAGGTAAGGTCATAGGCAAGGCCGAGGTAGAGGTAAAAACATGCCCCAAATGATAGTGTGGTTAGGTGTGAGGTAATAAGGCAATTAGGTGGGGTTATAAGGCTAGGTGGAGGCTTGGGTAGCAAGAAAATGGTTGCAGTAACAAAATTGAGGGTAAATTAGGTATAGGTTGGTTGGAAAGGTGGCTAACACTAGTTGTAGGTTAACCAAAACTAGTAAATGATAACTGATGTCGGTCCATTAAGGCATGATACCAACATTGGTTAAGTTGGATTGGGGGTAAAAAGTAAAATCCACGTATTACGGATTCATTTGTAACTTTCTACTTTTGGAAAAATGACAGAGAGAGATTTTAGATGGGAGAAAGTACAAGGTGTGATGGAAGGCTGAGTTGGTGAGTGAGTAGTGGCTGATAGGAGTTCAGTTTGATGGGCCCGTGAGATCGATATGAGTGATTGGATTGGTTGAGAGCTAAGGAGTGGATTTAGGCATGGTTGAGGATGGATAAGAGTGGGAGGACCACCGGTTTAGATCTAGAGATCCCACCACAGTGAAGGAGGCGAGTAGAGGTAGGATTTAAAATCCATTTGGTGTTTTTGATTAAAACAAAAATAAAAGAATGCTGAATTTGGGTTTTTAAAATGAATTTGAATTTTTTTATGAAAATGGGGAAAAATCGGGTATGGGGAGGGTGAAATCTAGGTTAATTAGGTGGTAAAATGAATGTGGGTGGAATTTGGGTAGTTTGGGGTAGGTTTTAGAGGGTTTTTATTAATTTTTGGCAAAATAGGGACGTTGGGGTTTGGCCCTAGGGCCGAACCAATGATTGATAATAGTCAAACATTGATCGATGTTGGTTGGCTCACCGACATCGGTGGGGTAAAAGGTGAATGGTACCGGTCAGGGTGACTAGTGTCGGTAATTGTAAAAAGTGACTAAGGCCTAAAAAGGAGGTTTTAGTAGCAAAAATAGAGGAGAGAATGGTAAGATAGATAGTTGGGTGAGGAGGTATGAAAAGATAGAATTAGGTTAGATTTGAGGATGATTGTATGAATGAATGGGTAAGTAGAGAAAACTAGGGTAATTTGGGTAAAGAAGGAAAGTAGTGAATCAGAATAGGTGTGAGTGTTTAGGTAAGATAAAATATAGGGTAGGTGAGTGAATTAGGTAGAAAATAGATAAAATAGGAAAAGTGTGTATGGGATGGGACTAGGTAGGTGTGAATAGATGATTAAAAAGAGGTAAGTGCTTGAAAAGTTTAATTGGTAATGATGCAGGTGCATCACTAGTTGACTATGCGGATGACGAGTTCTAGCATTAGTGGTACACATGCGAGGTAGCATCACTGAGGATGAGTGGGATCATATGAGAGATGTTGGGATTATTAGTGTGAGGTGATACCAAAGTGCATCATACGAGATCATAGTTTTATGGTTACTCTCATCAATATATGGGACTCAGTGACCAATACCTTCCATCTACCCACCGACGAGATGAGTATCACGCTAGAGGATGTGTACAAGATTTTACGGCTGCCAATTGTGGGGGAGCCAATATATCATATTTCATTAGATGAGGAATTTGAGCCTAAGATCATAGTATTTGGTGAGGCGTCAAGAACCCGAGTGAGCATAGTTCCAGCATCAGTTATGGAGACATGTATGCTACCCATCCTTAGGAGACCAGGTTAGTAGTATTGATGATGGTGTCGGTGGGATGTTATGCACTCCCAGATTCAGAGAGCGACATATTTCCCCGAGCATTGATGGGGTTTTTATAAGAAATGATTTAGGATTGGGTTCATTTTGTGTGGGCACTAACCTACTTATTCTGAGATGTATAGGGAGTTATAGAACTATCAAAGGATTCAGCGATATAGTATCTATTATACTTATTTTACTGCATTGTTGGGAATATGAGCACATAGTTATTGTGTGCGCATAGGGAATCGCACGAAAGGATTGGCATCAAGGTGTCCCTAGAGATGGCTATAGGAGATGGGTTCCTATAGGGGATCATCCTTAGATAGAGGAGGTGTCACAGATATGACTTATTACGGCATTTAATGCTAAAGGGGTTAAATAATGTGGATATTGTATGGTGTCTCTATGTGGAAATTTATTCTTATGGAGGTATGAAAGAGGAGCTGAGGGGTCTATAGTTGGTCAGGTGGATACAGAGGATACGTGCCAATGAGCATGAGATGATTCTAGTGGATAGAGTCTGATTCCAGTCAGTGTATTAGGTTATGCCCCCCACCATTTCCTCAGTATCATATAGAAAATGAGGAAATACCTTTATCTCCACCTCATCTGATAAGGCCAATAGGGTAGGAGGAGTATATTGCTGATAGGAGGATTGATGATGCATGTTCTACTTGTTGCCTTAAAAAAGTGGTGGGTAGCACAATTACAGAAACACTACCACGGTTAGGGTGACCAAACGTAGCTACAATGATAGTGTAGATGGATGCACTATAGGGTTAGGTTATTACCTTATAGTTATAGCTCAATCAGGAACATGAACAGGTGGCCACCCTTCAGGGGTAGATGACTAGATTACAAGGACAACTTGTGCACGCATAGGCTTAGGCTCTGCGCATAAATGTTGGTAGATGATGGGGGATATGGAGCATATTTGTAGACATAGATGACGAGGTTACATGCCCAAATAGTCACTCTAAAGGGAATGTTAGCCACATCACGTACACAAGTGACTTCATGACAGTGCGGGTAGCTTCAAAGACACCCACACAAGAAAAAAATGTACATGTAGTAGTATTACATGCACCGATCAAGACAGGGACCACTTTTATCGGACATGGTGCACAATTTGGGGTGAGAGCGATGGATCCTCCCGGAGTTATATGTATGGCCATTTACATAGATGCGATGATCGTGAGGTGAGATATTATGAGGACCAGTTATTAGAGGATGGTATACATGTTATATTATGCCAAGTACAGAGCACAACAAACAACTAGTGTTAGGACCAACTCACGAGACACATAGTTTAAGTAGCTCAAATATTCGGTGGCTATATAAGCGGGTGAGCGAGAGGTTACCACCACGATGATATAGGCCAAGTAAGGGTACTAGAGAGATGATGAGTGGGTAGAGACCGAGAACAGATGAGGGTACATGGGAGAGTAGTAGGGAGCTGGGAATTCATTATGGATATTAGACATGGATGATATATGACATTGTATTTTGATTTTTGACATATATATCGGCTGCATGCCGAAGATGTGAGATTTTATATGAGATTTTTTGAGATACTTGTATTTATATCTGTATATTCAGTGTATTGATATATAGACCTTTGATGTATAGATGGATGATGATATTTATATATGATGTACTTGGTTTATTTCCATTGTATTGTTTTCATGGAAACTAGATGTGTAGGCATGGCTTTATAATGATGTATGGTTAGTTTCATTTCCATTATATTGATGTTATGGAAAGTAGATGTAGGCATGGTTGAGTTGACATTTTATATGGTTGAATGAGTTAATTTCCATTGTTGTGATGTTATGGAAACTAGATGTTTAGGCATGGTTGAGTCAAATGTAGGCATGGTGGAGTCAGTATGGATTGTCATTGTATTGGCGTCATGAAAAATAGATGGTTTAGGCATGGTTGAGTTGAAAATTTCCAAGTTATTATTTTTATGGAAATTAGATGATTTAGGCATGATTTGGTTGATGTTATTTGTGAAATGAAATGATGTTATGGTGAATTATTTAAATTTCCAATGTATTGATATTATGGAAACTAGAGGATAGGTATGGTTGAGTTTAATTTTGTTTTGATTTAATTTCCAAGTTATTGGTTGTATGGAAAGTAAATGATGATGTACATAGGTGATGTATATTTTTGGTTTAAGTTAACTTCCAAATTATTGTTTTTATGGAAAATAAATAAGTTTTTATTTGATGGGGAAAATGATGGGGTAAAAGAGTGGTGAGATAACCTCAAAGGGCCCCATGCCCTAAGAGTGCTGCCTACATAGCCCTTGCAAAAGGGGCCTTAGGCCGATGTAGTTCTCCCACCGGATAGGGAAGAATAAGATGAGGTAGGTGAATAGGTTGGTGAGTTTATGTATGGTTAAATGGGCAAGGTAAGTTAGGCATGGTTGTGTCTAGGTTGATTAGGCATGGTTGTGTCTAGGTTGATTAGGCATGGTTGTATCTAGGTTGTTTAGGCATGGTTATGTCTAGGTTGTTTAGGCATGGTTGTGTCTAGGTTGTTTAGGTAAGATAGAATGTGTAAGATGAGTTGATTAAAGTAGATGATGAATGTAAATGTAGGTGAAAGGAGAAGAAATCCCAAAAACTAAGTGTCAAGGTCTTGTCCTATGTAGAAGAATCAATAAGTAAGAAAAGGGGAGAATGGTAGAAGAGGTGAAAATGCTCCATAAGTGGCAAGAACCATTATGATCATACCAAATATTGGCTTATGAACTTAAGCCCCTAAAGGTATTGCATGATTGAACTTTCTAGGGGTGAAAGAAGTGGCATGATCACTATGTGTGAAGTACACACATCGTCCCTTGAATAGGTAGAAGAGAATAAAAAGAGGTAAGGTGGAGGATTGTGTTTAGCATAACCTTGTTGTGAGACAACATGCCCCTTCTGTAAGATACCCAAAACCAGAATAGGCAAGTCCATGACCAAAAGTTTGTTATTTTTCTTGATTTTTCTTTTCTTTTGATTTCATAGACTAATCAATGTGGGAAGTCTATGTTGGGATAAATAGGTTCTCCTTGAGGTCTTCGTGAAGCTGATCGATGCGGGAAGCTTCAGGATAATTTTTATTTTTATTTTTTTAGAAAAAATCATATTTTTGGATAGACTTTGTACAATATAGCTAACTTTTTATAGTTGTCCTTCGAGGGAGCAATCTACTTATAGCAGCAAGAAAGAGAGGTAGATTTCCTTTTGAGGGATTCATCTATTTGTGAGAAGTTTGACTCAAGGAGTAGATTTTTGGTTATCGATGTATTTTATTTATTGTTTCTTTATTTTTTTTTTTTTATTTTTGAACTTGTAGTCATGGAAAAGACTATAATAGAGTATAAGCCTCTTGTATGAAGGAAAAAACCATATCACAAAAGAAGTTAGATATTTAAGAGGGGTTTTAAGTAATGAACAACCACATGATTCTATCCCGAAAAGAACAAAAAGTATCCATGAGAATCATGCCATGAGTAGAGTTATGATACTCATATTGAAGGTCGAGCTAAATAGTGATTAATAATCACATGATTCTGTTTGAGTCGTTGGTCCTTGAAATATGTAGGTGGAAGGAGAGGTTTTCTCAAGGGATGAGCATGTAAGTGACATAAAGTGATGTAGTAATTTATTCAACAATAGAATGGTCAAAGATGAAATGCATTAAGAAGCTCAGGTTCAGGTTTACCTTCAAGAGAAGATAAATGATAAGAACATGATCCATAGGTATGGGTGACAATGTAAGGTTCAAGCCAATTAGGAGAAAAATTGTCTTGTTTACATTTCTTAGCTTTAGTTACATGTTGATTTTATTTTAGGACAAGATCTCTGACCTTGAAAGTTTGTTCATGAACATGTTTGTCATAGGCACATTTGATACGTTTTTAGTAGATTTAAAGGTGGTCGAGAGCATTTAAATAGCATTCGTGTAATAACTCAATATGTCCCAAATGGTCTTGGTGAAAGTCATCATCATTGAGAATATCTTTAAGTAAGATACGAAGAGATGAAATTTAGACTTAGAGATGCATGACCGCCTCTGTACCGTAGACCAAAAATAAAGGTGTGGAAATGGTTGAGGTACGAATGCTAGTGCAATAATCCCATAAGGTGAAATGAATGTGCGTATGTCAATCCTTACCAGTATCATCGATGAATTTCATGAGAATTTTGTTGAGGGTTTTGTTAGTTGATTCGACTTGACCATTTGTTTAAGGATAATATGGTGAAGAGAAACTGAGTTGAATACTAAAGTTATCACATAGTTTATGTAAGGTTTTGTTTTTGAATTATTTACCATTATTAGTGATGAGGCAACGAGGAACACCAAAATGAAAAATGTTGCTATGCCTAATGAATTCACTTATTTTCTCAGCTTTGGTAGAAACGAGAGGGATGAATTCCACCATTTTATTGTAGTATTCAGTTGTTATGATGATCCATTGGTGATGTTGAGAATAATGAGGGTTGATCTCTTCGAAGAGATCTAAACCCCATTAGGAGAAAGGCCAAAATTCCTTCACGACTTGTAAGACATGACTTGGGGTGTGGTGAATATTAGCGTATTGCTGGCACTTCACACTAAATTTGACATAGTCACAATAATCTTGGTTAAGGGTTGGACAATAATAGCTGAGTCGAAGAATATGTTTGGAAACAACGTGACCATTGAAATGTCCACCAAAAATCCCATCATGGATTTCTTTAATGGTGTAAGGAATTTCAGAACTAGTGAGGCATTGTAGTAGGATATCGTCAAAGCTACATTTGTAATGAAGACTCCCCATGATGACATAACGAGAGACCTTTTGGAGGAATTATCACTTAAAATTACGAGTGAGATCTAGAGGTAGTATTGAAAGGGAGAGGTTGTCAATGTATTGCTTATACCATATATCACAAAGTCAGTTTCAACTCTTCCCCAAAAATGTACATCACAGAAGAGATAAGAAGGTGTCTATAACCATTTTATTGTGACAAATATTTTAGATTTTGAAGGTGAGGTAGGTATTTTTGAGGCAAGGCAAGCCATGGTATCCGTAAATTTTTAGTGGATCACAAAACAATTTGAATGTCATAATTATCAAAGGTAGTCAAAAGCATGTTGACATGATGCTTATATTTTTAAGTATTTCATTACGAAACTGGTATAAACCATTGACTTGGTTGACGACTAGTTAAGAATCACCAAAGATATTAATGGTTTTAACATCTAGGACAATGGAAGTTTGGAGACCTAACATGATTGCTTCATATTCAGCCATGTTATTGGTACAATCAAATTCAAGTTTGAAAGATAAAGGAATAGGCTTGCCATTAAGAGGAATGAGAATAACCCCTGCACCACCCCCATGTTGACATTTAGAACCATCGAAGAAGAGGGTCATTTGATAAATGGTGTCATCCAGGGACAGAGTGTAGATAGATTGTTCCAAAAATCAAAGTTAGAAGATTGATTTCCAGAAAGAGGTACATTTGCAAGCTAATCTACAATGGTTTGTCCCTTAATATACTTTTTATGAATGAATTCTAGGTCTAGGTCGGAAAGGAACATGAGCTAATGTGAAGCACGTTGGTGTTAATAAGGCTTAACATACATGTAATGTATGAGGTCGGTGTTGCTGATGATGAAAGTTTTGTGGTTGAGTAAGTAGTGGTGAAGTTTAGTGGTGAAAAAGACTAGGGCTAAGAAAAGCTTCTTGGTGTGAGTATATCAAGTCTCATAATCTAAAAGCGTATGAATTATGTAATAAAATTCTTCCTCCCCGTGTTTTTAATTGCTATGAGCAAACATGGAACCCAAGGAATGGTCAGTGGTAGAAATATAGAGGTAAAATGGTTGGTCGTCCTTAGGTGGGATGAGAACAGTGGTTGAAGAAGGTATTGCTTCAACACTTCAAAGGCTTTGTGGCACTCATCATTCCAATTGAAGGAAACATCATTTTTAAGAAGATGATGAAAAGGGTGACATTGGTCGAAAGTTGGGAAATAAAATGTCAAATATATTGCAACCTTGTAAACTATGGAGTTTTCAAGGTTAGTAGGTGGAGGAATCTCAAGAATAGCCTTGATTTTGGTAGGATTGACTTTAATACCCCGTAAAGAGATAATGAAACCAAGGATTTTTTCGAAGAGAAATGTAAAGAAACACTTTTTCGGTTGAAGGTGAACGCAATATTTGATGAGACTTTCAAATATGATTTTGAGGATGGGGAGATGTTTTGCTCAACTTTTAGATTTTCTGAGAAAGTCATCTATGTAGTATTCTAGTATGTCATGCATGATGTCATGGAAGATATAGTTCATTACAGACTGATAAGTGCCACTAGAATTTTTCAATCCAAAGGGCATGACGCGATTACAAAAGGTCCTACAAAAGGTGATAAAGGTGGTTTGTGTTGATCCTCCTATGTGAGTAATATTTGGTTATAACCGAGAATCCATCCATAAGAGATAGCATCTCATGGCCGGCTGTAAGATCAACAAGTTGGTTGATGCTAGGAAAAGGAAATTCATCCTTAGGGAAAGTGAGGTTAAGGTTACGGAAGTCCGTGTAGATGCGGAATCCCCCTGTCACTTTAGTGACAAGAACAATGTTAGAAATCCATTATGGATAGTCAATAGGTAAAATGAAAGAAATAGAAAGAAGGCACTGGAGTTCTTCTTTGAAAAGAAGGGAAATGCATGGATGCATTTTTCACAACTTTTGTTTCATAGGTTTGGCATCAAGAATAGTAACAATATTATGCACCATGATATTTGGGTCAATACTAGGAATATTGGTATAAGACCAAGCAAAAGCATTGCTATGATCTCGGAGGAAAGAGATGAAGGATTCATGTTGAGTAGGATCTAAATATTGACCTATCTTTATAATTCGGGATCATCCTGAGTGTGAATGTTGATCTCGATGGTTGATTCATTCAGCATGGTTTGTGTCTCAGAGGTCAATGATAGGTGAATGTAAGAATCCTCCACACCTAGATAGGTGAGAATATAATCATCATCCTAACATTGAGTGATGTTTATAGAAGGTGTGTTGTCATCGATCATGACAAGATAAAGGAAAGGAAGGGAAGAAAGAGCCTCATCATCGCGATGATAGGTCAGAGGTCCTAAAGAAACGGTGTTCACGAAAAAAAAGTTAGGAGGAATGGATTCTGGATCCATGGAATCTGTGGGTGAAGGTGGTGTGGTAGGTGAAGAAGGTGACGAAGGTGCAGAAGGTGGTTCTTCCTCTATGAGGTCGACTCTAGCCTTCTTAGGACCAGGTGGTTAAGTGAATCCAATACCATAATGGTCTTTATGTTTGCAAGTAGTGTAAGGAATAATTGTGTGATGACCTTGTTCATAAAGACCAAAGCCAAATCCCTTCTAAGCACAATGATGAAGAAAGGTGTAGGAAAAGTGAAGGTTGGTGAGGTAATGGAATTCGGATGAAAAAGGTTGTGTTTGAGTGGGTGGTTCAGAGAATAAGAAGAAGTATCAAGTCCACCAAATGTCAAGTTGGTATGAAGGTGGGGAGGACCGTATGGAAACACTTCTCCTATATGATGATCATAATGTGGGTGCTGATGAAGGTTTCCATACTCTTGAGGAGTTAGAATGTGTCGATGTTGTACAGGTGATACTCCCTAGGGTAAGGCATTGAAAAACACCTTCCAAAGGGTTAGAAGTTGGTACTTGGGTGGAGGGAATAGATGAGATATTTGGAGTTTGAGAAGAATAATTGGTAGATGGGTTAACTTTGGAAGTAGTGGGGAGAGATGAGCTAGGTGAGGAAGATGTAGTAGCAGAAGTGGTAGATGAGGTAGCGGAAAAAGATGAGGTAGCAGTGGTTGAAGGTGAAGCAACATCGGTAGTGGATAAGGCGAGAAATGGTAGTAGATGAAGCAATAGTGGTAGTAGATGCCTTAACTAGGATAAGGACATCATTGGGTCCATTGTTGGTGCTCAATTGTAATCTCACCCTTTTTTGTTTAAAATTTTTAGTCCACCTGGCTTGATGTAATTTTTGTCTTCCTATGTGGATGTGCATAAATTTTTGCCTTCACTAAGGTGTCATTGTCAGTCTTTTCCTTGGTCGTGGATCACGCCGAGTCTTGGTATTATTTACAATTTTCTATCCATGGTGAAACTTTTTTAGTTGGGAGTGTTCCATGATCGTGTCTCCTTTGTGTGGCTTTGTTTTGAAAAGGGAGTAAAGTTGTAGAAGTAAGCTACTACCCCATCGATGCCTAGGTAAAGCCACATGTTGAGCCAACATCAAAAGTGGATGTGTAACTTTCTTGGACCCTAGACACGTGGAGGGCTTGCACTTGTTTGGGGACCTGCCCTTGAATTTTACTTTTGAAGTTATGCCGAAGAGACACATGGAGGCTTCCGCTGGCATTTTTATACTTAGCCAATTTGGGCCTTGAGTGAACAAATCAAAATTAGAAGGGAACATTTCAGATGACCTGCCAAAAGTGAAGACCGAATCTCCCAGTCAGATGCAGATGAAATACATTGAAAAGACTCACATTTCATACACCTAGCCATATGGGATGATGTTCATAAATATCATAGGATAGAGCATAGGATCAGTAGTTGGGAAGAGAGTGGAGGGAAAAGAGAAAAGGGACAAGCTGGTTTTAGACCCAAACACTCAACCATTGATCATTGTGTCACACTCAGACATCTAGTGGAAAATGGGTGGGATCAAAAGAAGGATGCTTACTGTTGTTTTGTGGACTTCAAAAATCTTTTGACATGGTTCCAAGGAACAAAATGTGGAATAGAATGGAGGAGTTAGGGGTTCCAACACATTATAGGGCTGTCATTCATAGACTGTATGAGCAAGTGAAAGAGTGGATAAACATAGACAAATTGGAAGAGTGGATAAACAAATTTGGAGGTAATGGAGTGCCCCTAGCTAAGTATGTGGTGAAACTCATGTTATATGTAGATGATCTAATTCTAATGGTAGAAACAATCCAAGACCTGAGGATCCACCTTCACTCTTTAGAGATTTTTTTGCAAAGAGGTAGGAATGCAGGTAAACATTGGAAAAACCAAAATTGTGATTTTTTCGTAAAGAAGACAAGCCAACAACCCAAATTTCAGTTCGAAGGTGAGCCTTTGGAGATAGTGTCAGAATATAAATATCTAGGCCTTGATTTTCATAGCAAGCTCAAGAGGGACATATGTAGGATGAAACGAATACAAGGTGGATGGAAATCCCTCTTTGCACTCCAAAACAGGTGCAAAAATGCTGAATTATGGGATTGGAAGACCACTAAGGTTCTATTTGGGTTGCTTGTCATTCTAGTGTTGTTGTATGGATGCGAGGTATGGGCTAGTGGAATGAAAAATATAAATTGGAGACAACTAGAGAGAATCCAAAAGTCTTATAACACACCAGTTCGAATCAAGGCTATAGTTCCCTATAAAATCATCTTGGCTAAAATAGGTTCTTCCCCCTGGAGGTAACTACCATGACCAAGCTCATAGGTTACCTGAAAAAATTTGGAAACATGCAAGCAGGAAGATGGCCTAAGGCTGTAATGGATGAAGAGTTACAGGGAAGAGAGAACTTGTGTACAGAGCAGTACATGGGAAATTGAGTCAAAAGAATAGTTTATTCTCCAATGTCCTAAGTTCACTAGTATTCGATCCAAATATAAAGAAATCCTAGCCATTGGGTCCATGGTGGAACTATTCGAGGAAAATATAATAAAGATCTTGGGGAAATGTTGTCACTGATCAGTGGTAGAGGAGTAGCCTCCTAAAAGAGGTCAAAAAGCCACGTGTTGAGCCAACATCAAAAGCGGATGGGTGGACCAAAGTGTCTAAAAGTACATATCCTGGGTCCACTTCTGTTAAAATATATTCCACGTGGAGGCTGCACTCATTCGGGACCCGCCTCTAGATTTTACCTTTGAATTTATGCCAAAGAGACACGTGGAGGATTCCATTGCCTCTTCCCGTGCTTAGTCTTTTTAACAACTAGAGAAACTTTGTTGGACCCTAGACACGTGGAGGGCCTGCGCTCGTTTGGGGACCCACCTTTAGATTTTACCTTTGAATTTGCACTGAAGAGACATGTGGAGGCTTCCACTGGCTCTTCCCAGATTAGAATTTTCAATGGCTACGTAAAACTTTTGGACCCTAGACACGTGGAGAGCTTGTGCTTGTTTGGGGATATTTCTTAAAGCATCATACCAAAAGAGTGCCAAAGAGATGCGTGGAGGCTTCTCACTGGCCTCTACCCATGCTTATAATTTTCAACGATTGGGTGTAAATTTCTCGTGCTCTAACCACATGGAGGTCCCGCACTTGTTTGGGGATCCGCCCCACGAATTTTACTTTTGAAGTCACGCCGAAGAGACATGTGGAGGCTTCTGCTTTTTTTATATTTAGTCAATTTTTTCCTCGGGTGAAAAAGTATTCCTTAGAATATTCTTGTTTTTGGGGAAAATATTTGAAGTAAAGTGAGTGATATAAAATTCTAAGAAGGACATGGAGGAAAAGATGGGGGTTAATTTTTTATGAAATATAGTCAGAGAGAAAAAAGGAGAGAAGAGCTAAGAGAAGCCATTTTTTTGGGAAAACGTTTTGAGAAACTAGTTATTTCTTGTGTGCCTTTCAAAATTGATCATGTCAAGTTGGTTGTAAATGTATAGCCATTGACAAAACTTTGAGATTGTAAACAAACTTTCCCTTGTTGATCAAATTTGAGAAACCTTGAGTAATTCATGTAGATCAATGAACTGTGTTATGTCCATTTTCATCTTGAGATATTTTCAAATAGTTATCTATGTGCCTGTTGTAGTATTACATTAGAAATCCTTTGAAATCACACAAAATATCATCCTCATGACAAGTATTGTGGCATTTGCAATTACATTATGAAGAGATCTTTCATTTCATAATGCGATAAGTGATTTAAATTCACTTTACTTGTCATTTCAGTGATACAGATTGTTTGTCATTTCATGAGTGTATCATGAGCATGATATAACAGGGGTTCTTCTAAAGTTTAATTGAGTCTTTAACATGAGTTATTGTGTTAAAACCTTGAAGAATGTGTGAATCCGTGTGTCTTTGAGCTTTCATAGATGCACAATTTTCTAGTTGAAGGTTCATCTTTACTATTTGAAGCTATTCATCTTTTTCCTTGTGGATCTATTAACATTTGTTTAAAAGTTCTCAAATATTTGGTATAATCAACTTTATCCTGCTTAACTTCCCAACCATAAAATACATATCCAAAAATGAACCATACATGAACTACCCACACAGACTGTTTGTTCATAAATGCTTTGAGGGAATTCATTGATTTACCCATCCCTCACCTCAATATGCAAGAGCAATCAATTTTTACCACTGCCTTTAGTAACCCGAATCTTGTCTAGAAGGTTTCTTCATCCTCTAAAGTGATAACTTGTGAGAGTTAGAATACGCTTGTATTGACCATACCTTCTAAATATATCCTATAAATTTTTGTGAAAGGAAAGAAAAATAATATGAATCTGTAGATGTCATCCACCAATATGGGTTACAAAATGGGTCCTCTCACCCTAGTTGAAGGCACAACCTAAAGTAGTTAGGGTAGGTCAAACCCTATTCATGGTGTTATCTATTTCTTCCATGCTTGAGTGAATGAAGAGTCGAAAATCCCTCCCCAGATACAAAATGAATCACACACTAATTTCTCTTCCTCCAAGCATCTTGTTTGAACTACAAGGTGCTGCTCAATCATAAAGGAGAATCAATTTAGGTACTAACACCAATCTGGCACTATTTTCAGGGAGTATTTCTACAAATGCATACACATACTCGACCCTGGTAATGTTTCTTACATGATTTAAGTACAATTACATTGTTTAAACATCATCCTTTGCTGATATTTGTAAGATTTGTGCAAGATCACAAGTTCATTGTGTAGTATTTCTAGTTTCTAGCGGTTATTGTACTAAATTTTCATCAATAGTGATAAATTTGGGTAAAGGAAGTTCGATCTGCTAAGATTTGCAGAAATTAAGTATTGATAGACATTTGACAAACTACTTATAGTGCATTTGCACATCTAAGGTGAGAATCCTTGGTGGTGACTCGAATTGGTTTAAAATTTTGATGATTACCAATGTCTTAACCTGTGTCAAGTGAAATCTGTCATTAATATTTATAAAGTGAAGGGAAGAAGGTATTTCTTCACTAGGGATCCTACTAGAAAGTTATTTCTAGAACTAGGAAAAGAAAATTCAGAAGGAAAACAAGTCTAGAAAGTGGTTGGAAAACAAGAATCAAGAAAGGAGATATCAATTTTGAAAGGTGATCAATCTATGGTTGAAGATTACCATACGTCTTCAAGTGATTCTGAACCAAGTAGTCCTCATGTAAATTTAAATTCCCCTACTAGAGAGGGGCCATCATTTGTGTCTAAAAGCATGTCTCTCAGTTTTCCTTTCTTCTTTTGAGGTTGATAGGGTTTTCCAAGAAACTGAGTCATTAGAGGATATTTACTTTGAGAGTTATATTCCTGTGCCCCAGAGACCCCTCGTCCCTTATCATTTTAATGCTCCTATAAGGTCACCTCCTTAAGGTAATATGGCTTAGCCTCCACCTAGACTTCCTTTTGTTGTCAATACTTTTGGACCAATAAATTTCATAGGTATGGTTGGATATCCTAATATGGTGCCACAAGATGTCAGAAATAGGTTGCCAAAATTTCAAGGGAATAATGCCATCACTAGTGACCAATAGTTAAGACTTTTTTCAATATGATGGAAGATTTTGAAATTGAGTTTGAAGACGTGTATATAAACTTGTTCATTCATAGGATGAACTTGATTGGTACAAGGCTTTACCAAATAATTCAATAAATTCATGGACCGAGATGAAAAATGATTTTAGACCGCAATGTGGGGATAAGACTGATTTGAAGTTTCTTCTATCTAAGTTTGAAAATATAAAGAAGAACCCAAATGAATCTTTTAAGATTTTAATACTAGCTTCAACAAGACCTTGTATAGGTTACATATAATCTTAAGGCCAAGTGATGAGTCCTGTTTGATAAAATATTCTGATGCTTTTGATAAAAAGGTTGCTTATTACTTGAGAGATAAGAACCCAGGAAAATTGAGGCAGGATTTTACCATGGCCTTAAAAATAGAAAATAACATCAAAGTAGTTGGAAATCCTCCTAAGAGAGAGGGTTTCAAGTTGATCAATCTTGAGAGGCCTCAGTCAAAAACAAAGTTGTGGATCTGGAAGAAGTTGTGAATACTTTGGTCGGAGTGGTTAAAGAGTTATCCTACAAATTGACCAGAGCATAAAAAGGGATAGGAAAGAGTTCCCAGGGTCAGCACAAGCCACACCTTTGTCGGGAGAGATTTGGGAATAATCCTAGAGGTGATCAAAGACCAGATGAAAGAGAGAAGGGTCCCATGGAATCAATAAATAAATAGCCTCAAACCAAGGATAATAGATTGTTCTGATCCTTTGACTGCTAGGATTACTACCATAGAAAAGGCCAAAGGTGTTATTGAGTGGTGTGATAGGTATTTCTTACCACATTACCCATGTGATGTAGATAAGGAAGTTGAGGAAAAAAATGATTATGAGGCATATGATTATGTGTGTATGATGGAGTGCCCTGAGAACTCACAACAAGGGGCAACATCAAATGAATTGATAAGTGCCAGAACTGTTGAAAATTTTTGGGATTGTGTTCACCGAGTATTACCTCTTCCTCCTGTTAATACTTTTGAAATTGATATGGTGCAAGAATTTGATTTACCTAATCATGATTTTGAATACTTAAGGGCCTTGATGATTAAAAATTATGATGGAGGAATCCCTTTCAAGAGGACATGAAACTATTGATGAATGCAGTAGTTTCTTAGGAGAAATAATATAACACTAGAAGTAAGGTTGTCAAAGGGGGAGGGCCACAAACTAAGCCAAAAATTCTAGTTCTTACCAATATCCCAAAGGAAACCCCTAAGAAAGATACATCTAGCAAAGGCCTAACTACCCCAAATAAAACCTGTGCTCCTGCCCATGCCCGACTTTGAAAAATCCTATATTATCAAATGAAATTGTGAATCTTCCTCCTAATATTGTCCTACCCAAATATATTCCTTGTGACATAGCCCAAATCTTGAGTCAGATCAAGGTTATTGTTCCCATTGTTTAATTACTCAGGATCCCCAAGCATAGGAAAAGGGCATTCAAATATTTGGGATTTAAGGAAGAAAAGATTACTCAGGGAAAAAGTGTAAACAATGTAGAGATTCCTCCTATTATTGCAGAATTAGAAGTACCACAAGCATTGGAGGAACTAGGTGAATCACCTGAGATATATTTGGGCACATCTCTGGTTGAATCTCAACTTGATGTGGATCCATTTTATACCACTTTAATTATTAAGGATAGGCTGGTACATAATTGTATGTTTGATTCAGGAGCCTCATGTAATGTAATGCCTCTTGAGGTAATGAATGAGTTAAATATCAAAGTAACAACAGCTTTTGGGAAGTGTATTGCTATGGATTCAAGAGAAGTGCTAGTAATTGGATATGTCAAAGGATTGGTAGTGCAACTAGCAAGCTTATCCAGGAAAATGCTTAACCATGAATGTAGTTATTATGGATTGTCCTGCTAAGTGGGGAATGTTGTTGTCTAGAAAATGGGTAGCTAGTGTAGGTGGAAGCGTACAAATGGACATGTCATTTGCAACCATACCAATTGAGGGAAACCTTGTGAAGTTGTATGGTGAGAAGAAAATGTTACACCTCATTAAGGATCCTAACAATGCTTCTTATGAAGTATTATACATAGACGTTGATGTTGATAACTTTTTGGGTTATGCTGATTTTAAGGAGCATAAAATTGATGAGTGCAAATATCCTAAGTAGGTTGGTTTTCCCTGGACTCTGATGTTTTATGGGGCTTGTTCTAGATCTGGTAATGGTGCTGGTGTTATCCTGATATCTCCAAGCCATGAGGAGTTTAACTTTTCTTTTAAACTTAATTTTGAGTGCACGAATAACATTTCGAGTACGAAGCACTACTCTTGGGTTTAAGGATTTCTTGGAAGTATGGTGTCAGAGACATTATTGTTAAAGGGGATTCAAAGTTGATAGTCAAACAAGTTAGAAAGTTGTATGCAACAAAAATCAAAGAATGAAGCAATATAAGCATGTAGTTTGGGACTTAATTGAAATGTTTGATTCTTTCAATATAATACACCATGATAGGAAATACAATACTGTAGTAGAAAAATTGGCAGTGTTGGGATCAAGGTTTGAGAATTGTACAATATCCACCTATTGTGAATATGATATTGAAATATTGACTAGGTTGTCTATCCTTGATAATATCAAGCATTGGCAAATTTTTGAAGATAATACCCAGGTCTAAAGGTTTTTACAAAATAAAGGATAATTTACTAATCAAAGTATGGACTAGGAACCAATGGTTTGTGCAAATGACAGAAAAAGAGACCCTATTTGGTAAAGACATTATTCAATTGAAAACCAATACTATTCCTAGAGGTTTGGTTGCACTGGAATCAAATTTTGATAATGTTGACCGCAT
The DNA here is from genome assembly GCA_018340775.1 of Taxus wallichiana var. yunnanensis. Classification (NCBI taxonomy): domain Eukaryota; kingdom Viridiplantae; phylum Streptophyta; class Pinopsida; order Cupressales; family Taxaceae; genus Taxus; species Taxus wallichiana. The sequence goes on along the minus strand of CM031239.1, from coordinate 136,066,812 downwards.
TATTAACAGACACATGTTATCCTCGAGAGATGTTGAAGAACATAACCTAGGCACAAAGGATAAACCTCGAAAATATGGTTAGGTAGCAACTTGGATAGAGAGGAAAAGAAAGAATATGTCAAGTTGTTAAAAAGTACCAGGATTGCTTGGCATGGTCATATTCAGAATTGAAAGCATATAGGGAAGACCTTTTTCAGCATGAGATACCCTTAGAGGCTAATGCCAAGCCATTTAGGAAAAAGAAAAGACCAATTAATCCACTCCTTTCCCTAAAAATGTAGGAAGAGTTGAAAAATTTAAGGGATGGAGGAATCATACAACCTACGAGGTACTCTTCATGGGTGGAAAACTTGGTACATGTTCAAAAGAAGAATGGAGACATAAGATTATGTGTTGACTTTAGAAATTTAAATAAGGCATCAATTAAGGACAACTACCCTTGCCAAATATGGATAACATGTTGCAATTGGTTACAGGTTTAGAATTGTTATCTACTTTGGATGGTTTTTTTGGGTATAACCAAGTGGTTGTGAAGCAATCAGAGAGAATCAAAACTGCTTTCACTACTCCATGGGGTACCTATGTGTATGTGAGAATTCCATTTGGCCTGATGAATGTTGGAGCCATGTTTCAAAGAGAAATGGATGTAGCATTCTCAGGATATATAAATGACTTCATTATTGTGTATCAGGATGATGTGACAGTTTTTTCAAGGAAGAGAAGTGATCACCTGCAGCATTTAGAAAAGATGTTGTTAAGGTGTAGGGAATATGGTATCTCACTGAACCCTAAGAAATGTCATTTTGGGGTTCAAAAGGCTAAGTTTCTCGGACATATTGTATCAAAAGAAGGGGTCATGATTGATCTTGAGAGAGTGGAAGCCATTATCAAAGTTCCTATTCTAAGAACCAAAAATGGAATTCAATCCTTTTTAGGCAGATAAATTTTATTAGGAGATTTATTTCCAAATTTGTTGAATTGACTATCCCAATCACTAGTATGTTGAAAAAAGATCAAAGTATCAAATGGGAAGAATAAACTATTCAAGCCTTTACTGGGATCAAGGAAGCATTGAAAAATGCCCCTATTTTAGCAGCTCCTAATTACAAAAAGGCCTTCCAAATGTTTTCCTTTGCTTTTGAGAATACCATTGCATCTGTGCTACTACAGAAGGATGATGAAGGAGTTGAAAGGCCAATTGATTTCTTTAGTAAAGCATTACAAGGGGTAGATTTGAAGTATACTATTATGGAGAAACATGCCTTTGCTTTGGTCAGAGCCACAAAAATCTTTAGGCCATATATTTTAAGTTCTAAAGTCATAGCTTATGTCCCTCATACTATGGTCAAAGATATCCTAGTCAAAAATGGAAATTTCCAGTAAGAGATGCCGATGGGAAAATAAGTTGCAAGAATATGATATGGACATCCAAACTACAAAATTGGTCAGAGGTTTGGGCTTGGAAAAGTTAATGATAGAAAGAAATCTACAGATAGTTGAGATAAATGAGGTTGATGAAGAAAGGCTGAATATTCTTGAGAAATTAATAAATTTTGACTGGTACAGGATATTATTTTTTATCTTAGACATCTGCAATGCCCTGAGTATTTAAGAAAAAATCAAAAGAGAGCACTTAGATTGGCTTCCCAAAAATATATCATCACTGATTATGGGTTGGCTTGGAAAAACCCTGAGGGAATTATCTTAAGGTGTATCACTGAGGATGAAGCCCCAAAATTAATTGCTAATTTTCATGGAGGAGTTTGTGGGGGGAATTTCACTAGAAGAGTGACAACCCATAAGATCTTAAGGGCTGGTTACTGGTGGCCAACACTTTTTAAGGATACAAATTTATTGGTAAGAAAATGTGAGAGTTGTCAACATTTCTTAGGAAGATTGAAAGCTTTAGGATCCCTCTCGTTACAACCTGTATCAATTGAAGCCCCTTTTAAGCAGTGGGGGATGGAATTCATTGGGGAGATTTTAAATTCTTCAAGTGATGGCCATAAATGGATATTGGTAGCCACTGAATATTTCACAAAATGGGTAGAGGCAATCCCCACTAAGAAATCAACCTACCAAATTATCGTGGACTTCATTTTGATTCATATAATTTATAGGTTTGGAGTGCAAGATAAAATAGTTTATGACAATGCTACGAGTTTTTGAGCTAAACCTTTGGTAGCCATGTATCAGGAATATGGGATAAATTTAGCATATGCTTCCAACTACAATCCCTAAGGTAAGGGACAAGTAGAATCAAGTAACAAAAATATGTTGAAGATAATTAGGAGGACCTTGGAATTAAGTAAACAAAAGTGGGGTGAGCAGTTGAATTTTGTTGTTTGGGCTTACAAAACTTACTATTAAAATAGCTACCGAAAGAGACCATTTCAATTGGTATATGGAACTCTAGATCTCCTCCCCTACACATGAATTATTATCTTATAAATTTATCCAGCAATTGGAGGATCAAGAGATTAGTACTTATGATGCTCGTATAAATCAAATTGTTGAATTACATGAAGAGAGAAGAGAATCCCATAAAATACATGTAAAGTTAAGGAGAAGTTGAAAAAATGTTTGATAAAAAGGTAACCCCAATAGTTTTCAAAGTGTGGGATATCTTGTGCTACTGTGGGATAGGAGACATGAGGATAAGGGAAAACATGTAAAGTTCGATGCATTATGGATGGGCCCTTATTCTATTGATATTAGAATTGGTGAACATACCTTTTCCTAAAATATTTAGATGGAGAAATGCTTGAGTTTCCTGTTAATGGCAGACACTTGAAACATTTCCTTGATTGATTTATTAGAACTAAGGTACACATCGTTGTATAGTGTACGCTTTACTTTTTTGTTTTGTTTTTTGTGTTTTTCTATGTAGGTTTGTCTTGGTCATTGGTGACTGGTTTTTTTGGTTTCTCAGTTTGTTCCTGGAGGGTTGGCTATTGTTACTTTTATTTGAAGGTTGGTTCTTGACTTCGTGGCCCAATGGATTTTTGGCACATGGTCTATTGTTGTTGCATTATGTTTTGTTCTTGTGGCACTCGCAGGATTTCCCATTCCCAAGTTAGAGCCGGTGTTGGTGCTTAATTTTAATTTCACCCCTTTTTTGTTTAAAATTTTTCATCTGCATGGCTTGATGTAATTTTTATCTTCCTGTGTGGATGTGCATAAATTTTTGCCTTCACTAAGGTGTCATTGTCAGTATTTTCCTTGGGTCATGGATCATGCCGAGTCTTTGTATTTTTACGCTTTTCCATCCATGGTGAAATTTTTTTAGTTGGGAGTGTTCCATGATCGTGTCTCCTTTGTGTGAATTTTTTTAAAAGGGAGTAAAGCAAAGAGAAGTAAGTCGCTACCCCACCAACACCTAGGTAAAGCCACATGTTGAGCTAAAATCAAAAGCGAGATGTGAAAATTTCTTGGAACCTATACACATGGAGGTCTTACACTTGTTTAGGGACCTGCCCCAATTTTACTTTTGAAGTTACGCCGAAGAGACACATGGAGGCTTCCACTTGCCTTTTGTATATTTAATCGATTTAGGCCTCGGAAAACAAGCTATTCCTTGGAAAATTATTTTTTTGGGGGATATTTGAAGTAAAGCAAATGATATAAAAGTGTGAGAAGGCCATGGAGTAAAAGATGAGGGGTTAATTTTTTCTGAAATTTAGTCAGAGAGAAAAAGGAGAGAAGAGTCGAGAGAATCCATTTTATAGGGATTTTTTTAGAAACCAATTATTTCTTGTGTGCCTTTCAAAATTGATCATGTCAAGTTGGTTACAGATGTATAGCCATTGACAAAACTTTGAGATTGTAAACAAACTTTCCCTTGTTGATCAAATTTGAGAAACCTTGAGTAATTCATGTAGATCAATGAACTGTGTTATGTCCAATTTCATCTTGAGATATTTTCAAATAGTTATCTATGTGCTTATTGCAATCTTACATTATAAATCCTTTGAAATCACACAAAATATTGTCATCATAACAAGTATTGTGGCATTTGGAATTACATTATGAAGAGATATTTCATTTCATAATGCGATAAGTGATTTAAATTCACTTTACTGTCATTTTAGTGATATAGATTGTTTTTTCAGTTCATGAGTGTATCATGAGTGTGATATAATAGGGGTCTTCTAAAGTTTAATTGAGTCTTTAACACGAGTTCTTGTGTTAAAAACTTGAATAATGTGTGAAGCCATGTGTCTTTGAGCTTTCATAGATGCACAATTTTCTAGTTGAAGGTTCGTCTTTACTATTTGAAGCTATTCGTCTTTTTGCCTTGTGGATCTGATTAACATTTGTTTAAAGTTCTCAGATATTTGGTATAATCAACTTTATCCTGCTTAACTTCCCAACCATAAAATACATATCCAGAGATGAACCATACATGAACTACCCCTTCTTGCACTATTTGTTCATAAATGTTGAGGGAATTCATTGATTTACCCATCCCTTACCTCAATGTGCAGGAGTAATCAGTTTTTACCATTTCCTTTAGAACTGCATCTTGTCTAGAAGGTTTCTTTGTCCTCTAAAGTGACAACTTGTGAGAGTTAGACTACGTTGTATTGACCATACCTTCTAAAGATATCCTATCAATTTTTTGAAAGGAAAGAAAAATACTATGAATCTGTAGATTTCATCCACCAATATGGGTTACAAAATGGGTCCTCTCACCCTGGTTGAAGGCACAACCTAAAGTAGTTAGGGTAGGTCAAACCCTATTCATGGTGTTATCCATTTCTTCCATGCCTGAGTGAATGAAGAGTTAGCTAAATCCCTCCCCGCTACAAAATGAATCACACTCTGATTTATCTTCCTCCAAGCATCTTGTTCGAACTATGGTGTTGCTTAGTCGTAAAGGAAGAATCAATTTGGAAACCAACAAGGTTGATACAACATGTTAGTAGGTTTTGAAAGGTGAAGGATCTTCCGGAATAGTGTAAGGATGTCCTTCATATTTGAACTTGATGCAGTGGTGAAGAGTCAAAGGTACACACCCCATGGCATGGATCCAAGGTCGGCCAAACAACATGTTATATTGAATTCCCCTTTGATAACATAGAATAATTCAGAATGGTGCGGGACCCATGTGAATATGGAGGATGACGGTACCAAGAGTAGAAGTCAAAGAATTATTGAAAGAACGCAACATAATTGGGTTATTATGCATGCAATTGGTAGGTATGCACATTTTTTCGTATGTACAGAAGAAATAATATTAATACTCACACCTCCATTAATCATAACACGTCAGATGTAAGTATCCTCAATGTGGATGGAGATGAAGAGGGCGGGATCGGATCCTCTGAATGGTGAGGAGCAATCTCTGAGTTAGAGAAATTGATGGTAGAAATTTGGTGAGTGGTACCGATAATAGAGGTTTTAGGTGAAGCAGAGAGAGGCCACATGATGAGGTGTGAATATGGCGGCAATAGGTATAGGGTCATTGGGTAGAACCTCAATAGTTTTTAGGATCTCGAGGAGGGCCTGACGATGAGACTCATAGGTTTGGATGAGGTCATACAAAGACATTTTTAGAGGAGATTAGTGAAGTTTTTTTATCATAGTATGATGTGTGACACCATCGAAATAGGATAGGCTAGACCACAAATGGTTACCCTGGGGGTAGGTGCATATGGAATGGTAGGTATAGGTGTGCTAGATGGGTTTTCAGTCTTCTCTTTTCCTTTTTCTTTCTATTCTCGAGTGGAAAATTGAACCATATTGATCTGAGGAAAATATGGGGATGTGTCATGAAAGGTATAATGACATGAGGGAAAAAAACCTAGTGCAAGATAAGAGCCCTATGAAATGAATATGGTGCATTGGAATTTTTGAGGAGGTGGGCTAGCTCTCTAATTCAGACCATATTTATCTCAACGGTCAGAGGAGGAAAAGAGGGTTGTGGAGGTGGAAGTGAAGGTCAATGAATAGATATAGGGCGAGGATGCATGGCGATAGGAAAAGGTGGAATGGGATCTTCATCCAAAAGGTCATCTTCGTCAAAGATCTCTTCAGAGAACACAGTTGAAGAAGAATATTTTTAAGAGCCTTATAATTTTCAACATCATGCCTTGGCACATGATGATAAGTGAAAATCATGGTATCATCAAACCCTTCTAGTTTAGGTTTGAGTGGGTCGTAAGGCCTAAGAGGTGGCAATGTAATGGAAGAATTTTCTAACAACCGAGCAAGGATGTTAGCGTAAGACCCTGCCAAGGGATCACAATGAGAAGTGAGAGTGGGTTTGGATGGAGGTTTGGGTGAATTTTGTGGAAGAGGTGTTGTTGGAGGTGGAGTTGGAGGTTGAGTAGGTTTAACTACATTTTTGGTAGGTAGTGTGGTTTAGGCTTGGGTTGCACCTTCTTGGGTAAAGGTGTTGGGGTAGTGTGTGAAGTAGAAGGGAATGCAAAATATGGCAAAGGGCGGGTCAACCAAGCTGAGAGTGGAGATGTGGTGAAGATAGTGGTATGAATAAACAAAGAAAGCGTAGGTTGAAGACAAGGTAAAGGACTAGGTAGTGGAGCAGGCATGGGAGATGTAGAAGGCTTAGGTGGAATGAGAGGTTATAGTAAGGATGTAGGTTGCTTCATTTTAGTTTTACCTTGGGTAGGAGGATTCTTGACCAAGGTTGATGGATGGGGACCTAAGATGGATGGAAGTGGTGAAGGTGAAAGAGGAGTGGGAGAAATTGGGGTATAAGGCCTAAGAGGTTGGGTCTTCCTCTTAGGTGGGGGATATGTCTAGTGATAGTTTAGGAAGAGGTGGCTAAATCAATCTTCACGGGAGGATGGATTAGACTCGATGTCAGTGACAACCCCTAATATAGTGATAAGTTTAGGTGTAGGTGAAGGTATGGGTGTAGGTATAGGTTTGGGTGTAAGTGATTGTTAGGGTAACAATAAAGATTTGGGTGTAGGTGAGGATGATGCAGAAGAGGCTACTATAACTAGCTCAGGTGCAATGGATCTAGTTATATTGAACACTTTAGGATAAATTGTTGAAGTGTCTGAGAAAACATTTACATTTGAGTTGATAGGAAATTCTAAGGCATCTCTAAAGAGTGGAATAGTTGACGTACTCTAAGTGATCGAACAAACAAGAGAATGGCGTAGAAGTAGAGGAAGATGGAAATTACTTGGTGATGATCCTTGTGAAAAATTATGAGGTTTAGGAAACAGGGAATTGCTTGGCTTCTGAATCTATAGGTGGAATTGATGCGAGAATATTAACAGGATCCTGGTAGACCCTGGGAGATGCATCACTGACCGGAAGAGAGTATAAAATTGGATCCTCTATGGGTTGAGGAGGGGGAAAGGTAGGTGGTGTAGACTTTTTCATAGGTGGAGAAGAGGATAAAATAAACTCTTATTTGGGTAAATGCGTGGGTAATATGGGATCCTAGGTAGGTGATGGAATAAGTGGCATAAGTGCCTCTGTAGATGAATAAGTAGGTGAGGCAAGCTATGTTAGGATATTATTTTACTCACATGGTTTATTGTTACGTGAGCCCATATATTGTTATGTCTATGTGAGGTTGTTTGTAACAACTCACGTAGAATAGATAAGTGAGTAAAGTTATTGTATTAATAGGGTGAATTCCTTATTTATAGGAATGATATTCCTATATAAATGTATGTATCTCATTTAATAATAAAGTGAGATTATTATTTATTTTATCATACGTTTCATTTGGTACTAGATCAAAATCCGGATGAGAGTCTTGTGAGAGAGACAAGAATGTAAAAGAATTTGCATAGTAATCGGTATTTGGAAGAATTTTGTTAACACAAAAATCTTTCACATGTGTGATCCATGTCATTGTCTTCTTGTATGGGTTGTTGGTATATGTGGTCTTTATGTATACGTATTTCTTGGTGGAAAAACCATTCCAGATCATTCCAATTTTACTTGTTTGTTGTGTTATTGGTGTCGATTGTATGGTGACTACATGTATGAAGTTCTAATGCTCTAATTAGCATTTATATTGAATCATTCATAGCTGTAAATTAACAACAATGCTTAGGAATAATTATAGACTCGCTCTACACAACTAGTGGATCTTTGGTTTCCTTTTACACGTTTACATTGGTTGGAATCTTAACAACTAATTGTACCATTTATTTTCATATCTCCATTTTCCTTTTCATTACATCCCAACTCTGCTAGTTGCTCGCTTCTCATTCACATTCGGTCTACACAACCAATTTTGCATTGAGATCACTCAATGCACAACTCGTCGACATTTGGATTTACATTCACCTACTGCGTGATGGAAGTCTTGGAGATGAAATAATCTATTTATTGGTCTTTTGACATTCAAACTTGAGTTGAATCAAACACGTAGTTCTATTTTGTTGTGACTGTGTCAAGTTTTAGGGAAATTACACTCTGAATTGAGGAATCTCATCCTTAGAGACACGTCTAATTCATCCCTACTCAACGGCACACTCATTTGATACTGTTTAAAAATATAAGTGACCGAGGTGGTGTTGTATTATTGCATATCTTATCACATTCAGATACACCATTGTATTTGCATTGGAACACATTTTTCAAAATCTTGTGTTGATTTTTTCTCCCATCAATAATCACCAAATGTCCGTAATCTTCAAGTTTTTCATTTATTTGTATGCATGGATTAGTGTCTATTTTTAGAGTGTTTTTATTTTTACCAAGCATACACTAATCGTTATTTACATCTATGAAAATTCCACTCCATTCAAATAAACATGTCAAAAGATTTCCTTAGGAAATTTATATTTAGTGTTGATTGGTCATAGGGTCTCTTGTGATGGACTCACAAATTTCTTTTACAATTGTGAGTAAGGAGTTATTATCCTTTTATTTGTCTAGTCAATTATTATTACCGTGTTTTTATTTTCATTGACATGTGCGTCCATCTAAAATATAAGTGTCAAAGTTATTTTGTAAGTTGGAAATATAAGGTCAAATGAATAGAAAAATTGTATAAAAAAGGGGGTCATTATGACGAAGTCTGAAAAAATTGCTTTAAGGATGCATTTTCAAGTGTTACCCGATTGACGTTGAAAAATAAAATTTTTCACATTACATGAGGAGAAAAATAAAATACAATGTAGAAATGTTTATGCGTCTAAGTAATATCTAGTGAGTTAGCAACTTCGCACTAGAGGATGGAGGCAAAGGAGGATGGAGGAAAAGTAACTTCCTTTTGTCAATCACCAATGATAAGGCTACATGAAGCTATGTGGCACATCTTTTGGTGTGAGTTCTCTTCGAGTATTTGATTTCCAGTGTGTTTCTTTTTAGAGTTCCCGTTATGTGTTGTTTAGATGCTGGAAAAATAGTCGTGTTGGAGTGCGATGAGTGCCAGGTGATCCTCATATTGACTTGATCCTCTAACTATCATAATTCATTGGAAGATGGTCCACTTGTGAATATTTTCAATTGTGATGGTGATAATGTGCAAAAATATCTAACTAGAAAGATTCGTTCAGTAGTATGTACTTCGATACAGTTTGCTTCTCAATTTTCACGTATGGAAATTTCACATTGTGGGGGGGAACATGACACCAATGTTCCATTTCCATTATGAGCCTAAAATGACTAAAGTCAAGGGAAACTTCTAGTGGCAGTGTCAGTTTCCTTTTTGTTCGAGATTGAGTGGTAGTGATCAATGAAAATGGATACAATTAAGAACATTGCAAATTTTAAAGGTGGTAATGTGAAATCTTTCTAGTATGTGTTCTATTTTTCAGTTTGGTGAGTTGTGTTTCCTATGTTATTCCCTGTAGTGAGATAGTGATGATGGATAAAAATAGTACTTGACACATCATGATGTGGTTTATGGTAAACCACTTGAAAACCATCAGTGTCAGTTTGTGGTCAACCATTGTAAAACCATCCGCCGGGTTTTCGATTGTCTTGTGAAAATCAACTAATCATGAAAGCAAGTACAAGTAAAAAGATAGGTTTTCCTCATGTTCACATTAGGGGGAATGTTAGGATATTAATATAATCACATGGTTTATTGTTATGAAAGCCCATATAATGTTATGTCCGTATGAGGTTGTTTGTAACAACTCACGTAGAATAGATAAGTGAGTAAAGTTATTGTATTAATAGGGTGAATTCGTATTTATAGGAATGATATTCCTATATAAATGTATGTATATTGTTTAATAATAAAGTGAGATTATTATTTATTTTCTCATACCTTTCAAGATCCTCCGTGGGTAGAGGAGTAGGTGAAATAGGCTCCTTCATGGGTAGAGGATCTTGCGCAAGAATCTCATCAATAGAAGGGATGGAAGGCAACTAAGTAGAAGGGACATGTACTGTGTCAAAGACGACATGGACCTCGTGGACATGGGTGTTATTGCTAGAAGTCTCACCGCATGATTCAATGAATGGGTATGGTTTGGAAAAGGTTTCTTAAAGACCTGTAGATTTTGATTTTCTGACATGTTAGGGTTATCCAGATGAGATCTCCATTATCTAACATTTCTTGGATGATGTTTTTGAATGTTTTACAATTTTCATTACTATGTCCTCTAACACGGTGATAGTTACAATAATCATTCTCCTTATACCATGTGGGTATAGGATGGGAAGGGTTAAAGCCAATATGTGGTTTGATTAGTGGAAGAGTGATGGCTCCCATTTTTAAAAAATTTTCTAACATAGAGGAATAAGGTTCTCCTATGGGGTATATCTTCATTGTTCCTACTTGTATTGGAATTTCGAACAAGAGAAATATTAGAAGGAGGTTTTGATTGGTTTGATGGATGAGATGGGCCAACTTTCAAGACCACCGCATTGGTGGATCCTTTTGCTTTAGCGTGAGCATTTTTGTGGCTTAGAGGAAGAAGAAGAGTCATTTGATTTAAATGGAGTGATCTTGTTGTGCAATTGTAGCTTCTTCTCTTCGATAGCATAGATTTATTGCTTTTGAGCCATAGTGAACGCCTCATCGAATGTCTAGAATGTTTGGACATGAATATTTGGAGAGATGAGCCTAGCACAAACCCTAGTGAAAAAATCTATCAATTTTTTTTGTGGAAGTTTAAAGGTGAGCTGATTAGTAAGACTCCACCAATGTGTGACAAAATATACGATAGATTCGTCTTCATATTAACGCATCAAATATAAATAACTCATGGTGACCTTCTTAGTAATTTTAATGGAGAAATGATCGAGAAAGGCCTAGGATAATTGATTGAATGAAAAGATAGAGTGCCTAGGTAAAGCACTATACCAATCTAAGGCAGTCCTATAAAGGACATTGGGAAATTTTGAAGAAGCGAGGCGTCATCATGGTAAATCAATTAACATATGTGCTTGAATGATTGAAAATGATGTTGTGGATCTTCATTTCTATTAAATTAGTTAAATTTATGCATCTCCCAATGTGGGGGATAAGGATGAATAGGTATGGAAGGATGAATAGGCTCATTACAAATTTCAGCGTAATTCAATGTATTACATGAGCCAGAGATAGATGCTTCTAGGGTTTGCATCTTGTCCATCATCATTTTGATTATATCTGTGGTCAGATTAGATTGAGACACACCTCCCGTGGTATAAGGAGGTGGATATGATGTAGAAGGCACACCAGTATATGGAGGTGCTGAGTAAGAAAATTGAGAAGGGGGAACATAAGTAGTGACAAATGATGATGGCATATACCTTGAATGGGAGGTATAAGTGATGGTGGTGGCTGAGACAAGGTATAGGTGGGAGGGACCTATGTAGAGACCCTTATAGTGATAGGTGGTAGAGTTGTAGATTTAGAATTTACCAAACTATAAAAAGGTGTTAACACAATCGGGGTTTCAAGGTAATAGTGACTGATGATGTTAGAATCCCTACACTAGGAGCTATAGATGATGGCATGGTGGATGTCAAAGGGGTGATAAATGTAGAAGATACGATAGATACCATATGTGTAGTAGGTATCAAAGATATAGGGGTGATATGAGAAAAAATGAGTGGTAAGGTGGAAGCAGGTAACACTACACTAGTGGTGGACACTACGAATGGGGGCAAGAGTGGGAGGAATGGAGACAGGCATTCTCGTATATGATCTCGTCTGATGAGTCATAAGTGGATGAATGGGAGAGGTAATACTGCAAGGTTGTGGGATTGTGATCAAGGATTTTTGTGAACTCCTCGTCACCTACATGTATAGCAATAGGAGAGGTGGGGTCCATGGGTGAAGAAATAGAAGGAAGTGAAGGACTAGGAGGTAGTGGTTAGTGACTAGCATAAAAAGCTAGAGCGTTAGTTTGTCTCGTTAGTCAAAACCATGTGAATAGTGGTAGGACATGTGGTCTGAGCTCTACAAATGGTCTAGAAATAGAGAAAAGAGGTTAGAAGAAATATGGAAAATAAAAATTGGTCACTTGTTTTGAAAAAAATCAAAACACGTAGACCGAAGTCGAGTATGGTAACCGATGCGGTGGGTAGGATTGGGTAATTGATGCCATCCACCGGACCGATGCCAATTCATCGGAATAAATGGAAGATTTATAAATCTAGAGATGAAGAATGTAAATCAGGTGATTTGAACTCTGCTGATGGTAACAAAGACTTAGAAATGTGATAAATGACAGAAATAGGTCACAAAAAATAGCTAGATGTGAATTGAATACTATTTTGGGAGAAATAACCAAAAAAAGGGAACCGATATCGATCACCAATCGATGCCGTATGAAGTGGTAACTAATGCTTTGTTCTTTGTGGAATCTGATAAGATGATGAAAATTTGAATTTTAGGTGATTAAGTCAAATGAATTTTGAATATGATAGTGATGAGTCTTAACACAACCAGAATGAACTAGAATACACCAATTATGATGGTGGGGCATGAAGGATAAGAAAAATAAGAAGAAATGACCTCACTCCTCAAAACGTAATTTAACAAATCAAAATCTAACAAAACACGTCAATCTTATGCTTCATATTTTAATGTTATGTGGCTTATGCCATTTAAAACTGACTATGAATATAGTAGAGTTTTTGGTCAATGAGGGTACCCTATAAGCAATCTATGGCTGGTTTTAGGTGTATTTTGGCTAAGTGTCCCTAATATATACTTCATAGTACACGAGGTAAAACTCGATATGAATACTAGCCAAAATACCGATTAGATTCAATGCCAATCCGATTGTTAATCGTTGACGACAATTTCGGGAAGGAAGATGTTTAAGAAATGAGTAAATTGTTCAAGTGATTTAGATAGGGGTGTGTGTGCACAAAGTGTGAACTACGCTTAATTCCCACCAATCATCAACTGGTCATGACCTCTAGTATATAGATTACAAATAAATTTAGGTGATCTAATGCAACATATAAAGGATGAAATGCAAAGATTTTAAGCCCAAATTGAAAGTGAAATTGGATGTAGCAAATAGAGAATAGGTCAAGAGGATGATATTTAACTAAATGTAGATGCAAAATAAAGAACAATTCTTTTTAAACACCAAATCATGAATTTCCTTTAGATAAGTAGAAGAAGTGAATATTGACTAGAGAGAAATTTAATGTGAATTTTTATAGAAAAGAAAGAGACGCGTAATTCCGTGTATGAAGAAAATTCAAATAACCAACAAGAAGGCATCCCACCGAGTGTGCCAAAATGTTTCACCTCAAAGTAATGTGATAAAAAGATAAGGGTAATGGGCGTAGGAGGAATACATGTGAATAGTCAGGAGAAGGTTGTGCACGTTGTAGAATTTTATCCAAGCTAATTGTAGAGAGCTTCCCTTTGGCTAAGAGGAACAACCTGTATAAGAAACACAACAAGACCACAAAAAAATTAACAATATAGGTTAGTGGATTGCCTAGCAAGATCTAGATCTCGAGAAGTGAGGTGCTTCCTAGAAGGCTATCAATCCACTTTCAAATATAATTTAATGCAAAAATAACATGAAATAAGGAAATCCTATTGTAATGGTACGATTTAGGTGTCTTGTGCTAATACAATAAGTAAATTTAATCTAACAGAAAAAGTTACGATTAAATCCGGAGGGGTGGTAGGTTGTTTTGGGTTTGTAGGTCTGACAGAGGTTGTAGGTGAGGTCTGGGTGAAGTTTAGTAAGGTTTTGGGTTGTTTGGGAGAAGTTATGAGATCGTTGTTATAAGCAAAGTTACAGTCACAGAGGCCGTATCGGTTTGGTGATTGATGCTAGTATGGGAAAATAAACGATGTTGGTTGGGTAACCGGTGCCAGTAGGGGTAATACGGTGGAAATATAAAAATTGGTGTTTTGGGTATCTCTGTGATTGCATAGAGAGTTAAAGGGGTTCAGGAAGGATTATGTGTATATTTTAAGGGCTCGGTGAAGGGTAGTAGATGTGATAGGATGGGTGAAATGGTTCAGGTTGATGAAATAGGTGGTAAATAGGTAAAAGGTGGTATTTGGGATAGAGAGGGATCGATGAGAGAAGTAAATGAAATACTTAAGATAAAAAAAAAAGATTAAAAAATAAGAATGAATTACTTATCTGGTAACCTGTAAATCTTAAGGTGGTGGTTGATTGATGAGTGTTCATGGGAGATACAAGAATGTGTCTAATGTCACGGAAATGGATCATGTGTGCTTTGTTGTGACAATCTAAAGGCGTGAAATGGATGAATGGATCCCGTGAAGATTTGATGGGATCTAGTTCATCGTCCGTAGCTTGAGTGCTTGAGAGTTAAAATGCCGAAGCTTGAGTGAATGAAATAATTAGACAACCCGTGAAAAGAGTTAGAAACTATTATTTAAGGGTAACCAATGATGGTTAGGTAACTGGTGGCGGTGAGGGAAAACTTGCATCGATTAAGGAGAAATGGTCAAATTGGCTAAAAATGGCTTGATTACTCCTAAATTGTGCATGAGTCAAGTTTCAGTCTTGGGTTAGAAGTGGGAGCTAACGCTAAATATAGCGGGAGAGAGGTTGGAGAGATAATAGGTCATAATGGTTAAGGTTAGAACAAGTCCTAGTTGGTTAGGGAGTGTGGGGACTTGGTCTTAGCCATTTAATGAGGTTGGAATAGTTCTAGGGTGAGGTAGCTAGGTGGGTGGATATTAATCTAATTAAAGTAATTAAATTAATAATAGTGTGAGGATTAATTTATAAATAGGTGATTAAATTAATACCAATGTGGGGAAGGGGCTATGGCTAGGTATATGTGTCGAATTGATGAATCGAAAGGGGTTAAAGGGCTTGTGACCCAAATTTGGTGTCTACATGGAGCTCATTTGTGAATGTAAGAAAAATGGCACTCAAGATCTAAAATTGTAAATTTTTCAATATTTGTGTACGATGGAGGAAATTGGATGGGAATGGAGGCATCAATGATGTTTTCATGAGATTTTGAAAGGGCCAAATTCAATGTTGAAACATGACAACTATACCCTAGTGTTAAAAATGTTTCTTTGAATCCCTCCTAAAAACCTATTCGATCGATGCCTCAATATCATGCCTATCCTTGATACTCAAAATTAATCAAATGTGTTCTGTACTTTCCTTGATGTTGGAAATATAAAAACATGACCATTCGGTTCATTCAAGATAGTGCTTATGAATTCTTCGATAGGCCTAGAAAGGTTATTTTTATTCTTTTAGGGACAATTGTGTGTCCTATGGGGTAGCGTTGGAATCTAAAATTCATAAATAAATGGTATGAAAAAGATGATAACATATTACAATAGGTTTAGGAATATTTTGGAGTGTTTCAGAGGCTTAGGAACAAGTTGTGCAACTACGAGTTTCTAAGGTGCAAGGATTAAGAAGTGGAAAAAAGCACCTAAACTTCAACAAAAGATTATGGGAGCTCAAAATGAGCCAAGAGGAAAAACAAATACCATTGGAAATATATTTCAATTCCCTACATGATGGAAAAATTAGATTATTCTTAATTCATTGTAGTTTCTCATGGAAGAGAAATTTGTGCAGGATCACCTTGTGGTCATGAATGAAAAAACCAAATTTTTGAAGGAGGAAGAATCAAGTTTTACAAACCATCCCATTGCTTGAAAAATTGTATTGGGATTCAAATTGATATAAAATTTCACCTAAAAATAACTCCTACTGACTTCGGAAAGTTCGTTTCAATATTCTCGGAGTTAGTCAATTTTGCAAGCTAGAATCCTCGACACATTTTAATGTTTGGATTGTACCAAATGTCTAGACTCAGTCCCAACTACCTACGACCATTAGGACACTAGGGACAATAAATGTTCCATACCCCTATTTTAATCCCTTGGACCCTCATGTGACCTTGTTCCTCTCGACAAGGTGCTAAGTGATCAAACATGTAAAATTGACTAAGTATTGAATTTCCTATCCTTGGGTGCATTTTTTTGCCCCTCTTTGTACCAACTATCAAAGAAAGTCAGTATATTTGGGATAGTAAAATTCACCCCAATCTTATCTAGTTATCACATTCTTCACATGACCCCAAATTTTATTTCCATGGTGTTGAAACCTTTCTCTCTCCTCCTCCATCCTCACCCACTCATTTCCCACCACTTGTTAGGCTTTGAGAGAAGGGTAAATTTTACCATCCTAATTGTCTTGGGATAGTGTGGATATTTGGGACATAAAAGTTCACCCCACCCCGTGGTTGGTTGAAAACTAAAAATAAAATATTTATTTACTTCTTCTTCCTACCTCTTCTTCCCATGAAGTGAAAGTGCTACCGGAAGTTATAAAAACACAAAGTGACTCTTACCCATCTCACTTTTCCTTAGGAACACCATGAATGTTGAGTAAAATCCTCCATTAAACCTTTAATTCCACTAGATAACTGTTAAAATCCATCCGAATGGTTATATGTACTTTTGAAATTTGAAAAATTCTTATCTTTCAAACTTGTGAACGAAATCAAGTGAAATTTTCACAACAATTGTAGAATTCAGGATCCTTCAAGAAATTTTTAGCAGCGAGATACCATAGGATTCTTTAAATCATTAATGATATTAAACCCTATTTTATTCACTATTATATGATTCTTGATTTTTTGGCATTCCAAAGGGAAGATTGAGCTGAAATTCGGAGCATGAGATCGTAATGAGGAGCCTAATCTAGTGATGCCATTTTCATTGCAACTCAAGGTGGAAAAATGTAGTTTCTAAAAATATTAAGTATATGGAACCCTCTCTTTATAAAAATAGTAACTTACTAAAAATAGTAATTCCCCTCAGAACAATGCACTTAGTGAATAATGGAAATGATAAACTAGGAAAATTAGGTCAAAAAAGTAAAAAAGTAGAATAAAGTAGAAAAACAAGGGCAATCGTCTAAAAATATAAAGTTTATAAAAATAGGAAAGTGTCTTCAAGTGAGCTCAAATAAGTATTCTAGATGATCAATAAGTTCAAATTTGAGCAAAACAGTGAAATTTCCTAAAATATCGTGTCTTGATTGCACTGCTAAAAAAATTAAAAGTCTCCATTTTGAGTGCGAGAAAGTTACAATAGGATCCACTTTTAGTTATCTTTATTATTTTTGACATGTTCATTGGGTTTCATGAAGGTCACATATCTCAAATATGGGAATTAATCCTTCACATAGGTCTTTAAGCATGATTTTGATAATGAGAAAAGTAGAACACCGTTGGGTGCAACATGAAAACTATAAGGGCATTGTGCGGTCAAAGGAGATTAAAAAGAGTCAAAGATCCATTGAAAATTTAAGCTAGGTAGGGAATCATAACTCATCAATCAAGTTTAAGACATCCACACCCCCTTGGTGAGATGGCTAAATGAGCTCAATGAGCTAATTAAACCTAGGTGAGTTTGAAGATTTGGCCAAAGTAAGTTGGCAGAGAGGCAAAACATTACAAGCATGAAGTGAAGCTAATGAATAAAGCTTACAATTTTTTTCGTACTTTAGAGATCTCTTAGACAAGAAAGACCTGTTATAGATCTTTCATAACATATCAAGCTAGGAAAAAGTGATTTATCACAACACATTTCCCTCCAAAAATACCCAAGTATGTCTTCCCGAAGGTCGAGCTTCCCTGCGGTGATCAAGAGTTGGTTCCACAACAAGCTCTTGAAAGTGCTCCGACGACTGACATTGTGTCAACTCCTGAAGAGCCATTTCCATGGATTCAATAAATTCTCAAAAGTGGGCTAAGGATAATTTAAATTTATATCATGCCAAGTCTTAAAGCAATATCAGAACATTAAATTATAAGTGAAGAAAGAAGGCCTAAACAACATCCCACATATTCAAGTGGAATCCCGTGTAACCGGTATGTTAAAGTTGTTAGGTCAAAGATTGAAAATCCTACTGTGGATAAGACTCTTTAAGAAAATGAGCTGGCCAGAATATCATTGGGTCAAGCCTCACACGAGGTGAATTTCACCTATTCAAGGAATATTCTTCATATGTCTTCTCTCAAAATGAAGAGTACAAATAAACAATTTTGTAATTAGAGGAATAGGTAAAATATCTTAGTACTTATATTCAACCCTTATCGGAATGTGAATCATCACCCTCTCTTCGATAGAATACATTCCTATAATCAACAATTTTGATCTTGAGGTAGTTAATAAAGTACAAGGATATATGATGCAGGAAAAGGCTAATGAGAAGTGGTTTGAGAAAATCATTGATCAAGTAAACACATTGTTCTCGATATCATTTTTTCATCAAGTATGTTCTTGCAACATTTTCTAAAGTAGACAAAACAAAAAAGGAATTCAGAAAAGGGGTCAATGATTTGGATGAGATGTTTCCAAGGGTATTCAAGATGATATCCTTTGGTTCTCACACCCTCGTGAGTAAGAATGTGTTTACATCTTCCGTGGAGAACTTGTCTCAAATTTGGATCCGTGCCATGGACCTAAAATATGTAATGCTTAATAATGTAATATCTAAGTTAGACTCTTGTGGAAAACATGTTTTTAAGATCTTGAATGATGTTTGTAGCTGTGTTCAAAAACTTGATTTCCCTTCACTCACTGAGGATTCATCTTTAGAGGAACTCATTGCTTCCTTCTAGGAGCTAGTCAAGAAAGAGGTAGGTGACTCTCTTTCCTTCAATGAAGACAACTTAGAGTCCCTGGCCAACATCAAAATTTGCATTGCTATAATTGCAATGGATCATGAAGAATGGATTCATCAATGTAAGAGGATCAGTGATGTCCCCGGGACATGGACCAAGGTGTTGGGATGTGTTTGCATTCTAAAGGTGGATAATTTAACATTGGTAGAAGCTTAATTCAGAAAATAATTCAAGGAATAGGATCCCTCTCTAGAGACTCATCATTAGAAGGCATAAATCATCAAATTTATTCAGCACAAGGAGCTTCTTCATCAGATTTGGTAACTCCATCCATTTTCTCTCTTTCTCCCTCTTCCTTTTCCCCCTTCCTAATTCTTAGTTGGGACTAATAATTATATTTTATCTCATTCACTTAAGTGAATTTATAAATTGTAATTGTAAAATTCCCTTTAATTTATAAAGAAAGGGAACTTATTTCTCATGTCCTAGGAAGATGAAAATTCACAATTTGAATGAGATCATGAAGAGTCATGTGGGGGTAGGTGACATATTTCTATAAACTGGGATGGATTTTCCATTCAAAAGGATCTTGAAAAATTTAGTTCTTTGTAGCAATAGTGTATTCTGAATTAGGTGTTGAGCTTTGTATCACCAACACATGAAATAAAGATATATTTCTACAATTTCCATTTTCCCATGTGTTATTATGTTTCTATATTTTATGTACTTTATAAGCAAAGTGATCAAGAAAGATTTATGTATCTTTGATAAACAAATATAAGAAATGTGTGTCTAAGATTTTTCTTTTCGATAGATAGCTTCATTGTTTCTTTCCTCTATATTGAATGTTGAACTACTCTAGTTATTGGGTGTGAATTTTTCTTGTTCCTACTCACAACAATAACCTTCCTTTATCTAATTTATCTCCTTCATCCCTCATCACTATAATTTCCTCCCTTGTACTCCATACAAGCACTTTACCACAGGTTCAATGGAGTGTCCCTATGTGATCCTCAACCTATTTGGCCAACCCATAAAATTTATATAGGAATATATTAGTTTACATTTAATAATGGGAGCTACACCATTCAATGTAGAGGCGTAACCTTGTGAACATTGGTGGAAACACCTAATTTTCCATATCAAAAATTTTCTCACCAACATGAAACACAAATTAGAGGTGCTAGGTATAATTTATTGAGTTTTTAGTTTATTTTTCTTAGTTTTCAAGTTTTTTTACTTTTGAAGCCTATATTAGGAAATGTTGTACTTGAAATAGGAATCACCAATGACTCATGAGAATTTACTATGATTAGGGGAAAATATCGGTGATTATAAGTAAATCACTAGAGATTATGTGGTAGATAGATGTTTGGTTTTGATTTTAATGTTGTTTCCTTGAAATGATTGATTGAATGTGGATTGAATGATGTCTAATAGGTTTTCCCTATTTATGTGGATGCATGTGCGGAGAGGTTAACTACATGGGAAAGGATTCTAAATATTTTGGAAGACGTGTGTTGAACTATGAGTGACAATGACTGGGAAAATTTTGAGGATGTTAGAGTGGAGGTTATGCACTATCAAAGAGTGAGGATTATTATTTTATCTACTAGACAGATGGGACTACCATACGGGTACCTTCGGCTGACGAGAAGAGATAATTGTTACCATAGATGACATGCATAGGATTATCATGGTACATGTGTAGGGAGAGATGATATACCTAATTGATGAGGTAGGGAGAGATGAGATGATGCAAATATTATTTGGTGATGAGGTGGATAATGTGGATATTCTATCTAGGAATTTTCATATAGACCATTTTACAATCTGGAGCTAGGCAGGCAGAATTGTTGACCATGATGATGATGGGCATCGCTTGTTATTATTTTCCGATTCTCCTAGAGGTAAATTTCCTTGGATGCTTTGATAGGGGTGTTATTAGGAATGATGGGTGAGAGGACTATATTGGCATGGGATTCTACATTGGTGACTCATATACATAGAGAGATATGGTCATGTTGGATAGGTAAGAGATTTAGTACCGACATGGGATTCCTATTACGGTGATGGGATTACAAGCATATCACTATGGCTCACCGAGGAGCTATCATGGTGTGGTTAGGCATAGCTAGAGGAAAATCCTAGATTTATGAGATGAAAAGGAAATGGCAGGGCCAACAAGGAGTGAATATTATTACAAAGGAATCCTCACGGGATTATAGGATGGACATGTGGTATGGAGGCTATACAAAAGATTTTTACATGACAAGGTGAGTAGGGTGAGCTTAGATCCACCCAACATGATACATGGGTACAATGTCGATCATTGGGGGAGTGGGAGTTACTTGAGATTCATTTGTGTGAGGCACCGGTTTGGTCTAATACATAACATTCTACCAGCACCTATTGTGTATATGTGAGATGATGGATACATGCATAAACCACTCCATGTGTTCACATAGCCTATGGCGATGCTAGATGAGGAGGGATTAGAATATGTCATTGTCACAAGGTATATGTAGAGTGGTGGGTGGTGCAAGAGGATAGATTAGATAGGAGAGTGCGAGCCTAAGTAAACATTTAGGAGAAATATGGGGAGGATGATGAGGAGAGACTAGATGTGTTAGAGGTTGCATTCACTAGTGTGGAGGAGGATTGAGTCGTATGGGTTACAATAAGGATAGAGTTTACCATAGACAAGGATACTCTCGAAAAGAGAGAGATGGTCTCAAAGAAAAGTTAATAGAAACCAAGGCGAGAGTAGGTTGAGATAAATACCATCAATAGAGGGAGGAACTACGTGCGGATTTGGAGATGTGGGGATAGTATTAAAGGCCATAGGTGGGGAGACAAGGTATTTGTGGCGAGAGACATGACCAATATGAGCTATAGAAAAAGGAGGGATGATACCACTTGGGTTCATCATGATGGAGAAATATCAGGATCTTGGAGAGGAGGAAATCTATTACAAACATATAGTGATTATGTGGCTTCCAGATGTATCCTGTTAAGTGGTATATATTGAGTGTGAGAGGAGTGCAGCAAGAAAAATGACTTAAAAAAGTGCGCAAATCATGGATCAATATCCATGAGTGTCAGAGCTAGATGGAGTACAAAGATATAGATAGGGTGAAGCTCCCGAGAGATAGGGTGTTTGATTTTGATTTCACTAGATAGTGGGTAAACCCATTGTGTATGTGATTTTTATTATATATATTTGATTAAGAGGTTGGGTGATTATGTATAAACATTTTTTATGAGATGTGTGTGTGTGTGTGTGTGTGTGTGTGTGTGTGTGTGTGTGTGTGTGTGTGTGTGTGTGTGTGTGTGTGTGTGTGTGTGTGTGTGTGTGTGATTGATTTTGGTGGGCTCAAAATTGTGTTTATGTTTTTCATTGCATATTTGTTGATGTGGTTTTATATATGTTTGATTTTAATTCTATGTTGATATGGATGTTGTGATGTAGATCAAAATCATAAATTTAAATGTTTAAATGATTGAATAATTTTAAATGTGTTAATGTGGATGGTATTACATGTTATTTCAATATTTTGATTGGATAAATGTATGATATGATGTGGATTATAGATGTGATGTAATAAAGCATAGATTTAAATTTATGTGGAAGATGATGTTGATGTGCAATAAATTTTATAGATTATATGTTTGACAAGTTTTGTAGCTAAGTGTGATAGATGAAAAATTGGTCATTTGAAGGATTCTTAGGATGTCCCAAGATAAGGCATCAAAGATAAATGGCCACATAAAAAGTGGGCTTCAAAACGGAATTTCAATGAGGAAACAAGTGGTAAGTAGAGACAATGGACTCAACAACTTACAAACATATGTTTCCTAGTAGTTTATGGACTCCCCCTTCTAATGGGAATGAGTAGTCACATGTAAGATGAGTGAAAGAACTAATGGGATCACGATGCTGATGGATATCAAGTTTGATTTTTTCAAACCCGTGTCAAATGAGTCTTGGGGATATCAAAAGATAACCCTACAAGGATTTAGATGAAACAAGTTTTCCTAACATGATGATTGATGCAAACAGAAAGGGGTGCCCATAGATAGGGCATGAACAAACTTCACCAAGATTGGTGGGTAAGAGGATGTAATACATGGATAAGATGATTGGATAAAAATAGATATAAAATATTATTTAGGAAACTTAACTCTTTATTGACTTAAATATGGATCAAAACTTGATTCCTTAAATATGATACACTTACAACATGTGTTAAAATACATTTAACAAATTCCAGATAATAGTGGTCCTATTTAGATAGGGATGGGAAGGAAGGGGCCTATTTGATAAGCACTTTCAAAAGGAAGATTTAATAAAACTTGGTACCAAGCCTCTTATAAGAAAGCCATTGGGGTTTTTATATATAGAAATATTATCAATTTGGGAAGTTTTTATGGATAGAAATATTTTGATTATAATTTTTTTCAATATGCTAAAGTTGATCAACGTGGGAAGATTTCATGGGATATTTTGATTTTAATATTTCATTTGATATTTTATATGAAGGATGATTGATGCAAAGAAGCCTTATTTGACACCATGTATAATAATGGGTAGCCATCCTTCAAGGGAGTGGTTTGCACTATTTGACTTTTTACGAGTATCTATCCTTCAGGAGTGGTCTAGGAATGGATTTTGGATTTTATGGTAGCCATACTTCAAGGGTGGTCTACAAAATTTTGAATTTTGATGGTGTTGATTGGATATATATGGATAATTTTCCTTCAGGATGTCTGTATGATATATTTATTACTATTTTTAGAAGAATGAAACCCTAAGTTTCTTAAATAAGAGGTAGGAATCAGGACAAAGCAACACCACACCTCCTTAATTATCTTTGTCATAGACAGGAGATATGTGAAAGTGAGTATAGGGGTTTCACATAACGAAGGGAAACTTATCCATAACATGTTATGAACAACATCATGGTGCTCGTATTTAAGGTTGGGGTATTGAAATCTGATGGAGGACCACATGATTCTTAAAATCATCACTTAAAGGGATAAGGATAGGATAAAGATGATTTATAATGAACCATGGTTGATTAAATGGGAATTTAAAGGAAAGTTTAACAAGTGCACAACATTAATGAGATCATGTGATTTTGAATCCTTCTATAGAGTACAAGGAAGGAGATGGGGATAGAGAAGAGAATAAATCACGCGATTCTGCGTAGGATCAGGGAATAGAGAGACCTAGATCCAATTGGGTAGGGGTGGTCTCAATGCAAAACCCCAATACTGAAAAAGGACCCAATGTGCTCATGTTTTATTACCTAAGCTAAATACATTAAAACTAAAACATCTACATAGCTTCAAAAGAAATTTAATCTAACAATGAACCATCAAGATAAGAGCTTAAAGGAAATGATTCTTCAATTCATAAATGAAACTAACATGCTAAGCTATTTCCTACTCTTTACAATTTCTAAACTTAAAATATGAACCTATGAGGAACATAAGAAATCAAAATGAAGAGGTTAAGGCATTATGAATTGAGAATATAATCTCACCAAGAATGGCTATAATTCCTTTTTGGATATTCCCATATCAATAAAATTTGAGTGAAAGGATGCAAGATGGAGAATTATTCAAGATCAAAATGCCTATAGTTTTCACTACTCAAAGCATGGTGTGTTAGAAAGGAAGGAGCTTGGTCCTTTATATAACCTAAATGTTGGAGAGAGATGTGCAACTTGGTGCATGTGGGATAAGGGTAAAACAAGATTAAGAATGTATAAGGTTGATTTATAAAAGGTAATCTTGATTTAGAAGAGTTTAATTTTTCATTAGTAAGTCATGGGAATTGGGGGATGTTTTAATTAATAAAAGGTGATTAATTAATAGGTAGAGGTAACCTTATAGAATAGAATTAGAGAAAAAATAGTATGATTTATGGGATGTAAGAGAAGAATTTGATCCAATAGATGAATATTTATGGATTTAGAGTTATGAGTGTAATTAATTAATAATAATTAATTAACCCAAGTAGAAGTGAACACTAATTAACGAAAGGTCGTTAATCGGCATCCTGAATGATAGGAAGGATAATTAATTAATGAAAGATTGTTAATTAACGAATATGAAGAGGAATGTTAGCTAATTAGTGGAAAAATGCTAATTATTACAGAAATGACGGAAAAGAGGATAATTAGTCTAATTTTAGTATTAACATTGCGTAAGCAGATTTTAGGTGTCCACATTTACCCCTCTTTGGTGTAGCGTAAGTGACACCACTTCAAAGATAGTAGAAAAGTACAAAAAAATTAAATTTTTGAATGGATAGAAGAAAAATTAGTAGAATAAAGGATGCCCTCTCAAGTTTTGATGGGGTGATGAAAGAGGTTGATTGACACTTGGAAAGATGAAGGAAAATAATAGAAGAATTTATCCCTATTGCCCCAAGTTATTTGGAAGAATAGTGTTGATAGAAGAGAATGATAAGGAAGAAATATGAATATGAAGGGAAATGGATATAGCTATTATCTTGTGGATGTAAAAATAAATTTATTTCATCATTTTCTTATGATCTTCATCATTAGTCCTTATTAAAATGTATACATACAACAAAAGTGTACCATAACATGAAAATATATAATACAAACATTTGTTCATTGCCAAAAATGCTAACTCAATGCAACATACATAAATGTAATGCAATACGAGAAAGTAAACAAGCTAACCTAATAGGGAAATAAGTACAAACACACATACTCAAACAAACAACATTCTACATGGTTGCACACATGTTTTTGTTATCAAGCTTCAATTCCCGACTATTCGTGTTTAATGACAAGGGTTGAAGATGGTGCCCCAAGCAAGGATACATACAAGGGGGTTAATGGATGACACATGGGTCCTAAGAAAAATAATTCATGCGCTATGACACGGTACCTAAAAAACATTGTGCCAAAGGCATAGAGAAAAGCAAACAAACTAACTTTGTTAATGGGGGAAGATCCAAATGATCCATGAGTCATTGTGACAAGAGAAAGTGAGGACCTAAGAAATATAATGATTGAGTAGCATGCATTTGACAAGATTCAGCTACGTGCATGTTGTTTAGCATTTTTGAAAAAAATTGAATTTCAATTTTTTTGGTTTTTTGAAATTTTATGGATTTTCATTTTTTTAAATTTTTAGAATTTTTGATTTTTGTGTTTTGAAACATATTTGAATGTTTTGAGTATTTCAGCAAACGTATTTGAATTTGTTGATATTTTGAAATTTTATATGAATTATTTTGTGTTTTTGAAAGTTTTCTGAAGCTATTTAATGGAAAATGAAGAAACGTGGATACCCAAAATGTAGATGGAATGTACAAGGGAAAAATGCCACAGACTTGTTTATTGAATGAAGGGACAAAGTTTCCCTCAAACATAGTAAAAAGGAAATCTTATACACATGGATGTTCTAAATGAAGCAGAAGAACAAAAATGCTATGAAAAGATATGGAAAATGTAGCTAGAAGGCGGTCGATGAAAAATTGATTAGCCAAAGGCACAAATCATGAGACAAGACATGCACTAAAGCAAGAGTTTGAACAAGGTCCAAAAGAAGACACTTGGTAACATACTAGTCTTGTTTGATCATAGAGATCTAGTGTGTGCACATGAAAATTAATCACCTCTTGGATTGAAGATTTGTTAGACAACAAGTGAAGACACCTTATCTAATGTGTAGGAGTGCTTTATTTTGAATGGTGCTTTGTGAATGAAGGTTTGAAGGATAGCCATACATTTCTATTTTTCCATACAAGTGTCCATATCCTTGACAAAGATGTATTTTATTTTAATTGAAATATTTCTCTACTATTAGCCAAACATCCATAGCCCCGGTAGAGATATTGGAAATACCCCAAGATAGAGTTATATATTAATATGTTTTTCCTTTTTATTTTGATTTTGATTTTGATTGATTGAATCTTTTGATTTTATCATCTAATTTTTTTCATCTCTCTTGTTTTGAAAAGGGATTAAGAACTACTAATGGCATGATGCAAGGATATGGAATTGATTGTGATGAAGAAATTGGATAGTGTCAATAAACACGCCCAAAAATTCTTCACAACAAGTTTATTAAATGTAGATAGTGATAGGATCTCTAAGAGGTCAGTCATTATTTAATTTACCAAGGTGATGAAAGACCAAGGTCAAACAAATACCATAGAGATAAATGTCATGAAAATGTATACGAAGTAAGCTAGCCAAAATAAGATCAAAGGGATGAAAATGGTGGATGACTTGCGAGAGGAATATGAAAGAAAGCAGAAGAAAGAAAATCCATGTGTATAAAATACCTTATTGCAATGTTTGATCTTTGTGCCTTTGATTTTTTTGTTGTAAAATTTTAAAGTTTTCTCATTTTTGTATTTTTATTTTTTATTGTTTTTAATTCTTGGGAAGTTAGGACCAAAAATGTCACTCTGTGTGATAAGATCCACAATGATGTTTGTGATTTCCTTGATAAGGGAGATGAAACACATTTTTTATCAAGCATAATATTATATCCAACCTCAATGATCATGGTGAGATCATAATAAAAAAATGTATGTGATTTATCATGAAACACTGATTTTATATGTGGGAGCTTGAGCTCCTTATCCACAGAGTTTATGCACTTTTTGCCATACTTTATGGTTTTATTGGTGTGAATTTTGGAATCGTGTTTGATTTTAAATTTTATAATCATTTGAGTTGTTGAGAGCTTTGGAGCTCTTTGGATTTTTTATCTTGTCTTGATAAAGAACACATGCAGGTTTCTTTTAAGCTAATGCTTGAATTTTCTGATCTCGAGAAGTGGGAGGAGAATATGGATGTTTATAATTGATGAGAGGAATGTGAGGAATGATGGTGGGATTTCCACAATTTTTATAGAAGAATAATGTGATGGATGAAAGGGATATGGTCCAAGAATTGAAGAAGATGGGCTACTAGGAGGTGAGCCAAAAATAGAAGATGAAGGGATACTAGGATGTGGCCCCAGAATAGAAGGTGATGGGATATTAGGACACAACCCAAGAATAGAAGATGATGGGCTACCCGAAGGTGTCCCATTGATAGAAGACAAGGGGATACTTGGACGTGGCCCCAAAATAGAAGGTAATGGGATACAGGGGAGACCCACAGATAGATGATGAAGGGAAACTTGGAGGTGGCCCATATATATAAGAAGATGATGGGCTACTTAGCGATGATCCAAAGTGTGATTGCGATTGAGGAATTACGATATGTAAAGAATAATTGAGTGATGAGAAGATGGGCCATGGATCGAAGATTAGACATAGACAGTTCATCAAAAAATGAATAATGTGAGGATGGAAGAATAAGTGGAGGATCAAGTTGCATGATCTGAGGCTCTTCCTTTTTCTTGATAAAAGGAATCAAAATTTTCCCCACAATACGCAAACACATCAAGGTCTAAAGAGAATCCTTGCTCTTGTTATAGGGATATCTTTGTGTGCCCCTATAAATGCCATGATCACTCCTTCATTCTAAAAGAAATCAATTGGTATGGGTTGTTGATTGACCATAGGGGTTTGATTGGAAGAAAAAGGTCCAACTGGTGTGGAAGATTGAGAAGATGTTTGATGATGATTGATAGAAGAAGATGACATGAGAAACGAAGTAGACATGGAGCTAGATGTCTCGTGAATAGAAGAAGATGAAATGGACTTACCTATACGATGATATAATGTCGGTAAACTAGTAGGATTGAGTCTAAAGTCCATAGTTTATGACATGTGTTTTGACTTGGATGATTGAATAGAAGGACTTTGAGTCATACAAATCTTTGAAGAAGGAAGAGTGTGTTAAGGTGACTGATGAAAGAGGTCATGCAAAGAAAGGGATGACTGTAATTCAATATTCAAATGATATTTTTGATTAGATGGACTTGGAGTCATACAAATCTTCAAAGGAGGAAGATTCCATTGAGGTGACTAATAAAGGAGGTCTTGTGAGGAAAGGGAGGACCATGATTCAAGAATCACATTAGATGAATGATTAAATGGGTCTTGTGAAGAAAGGGAGGACCACGACTCAGGAGTCAAATTAGAAATTTGATTAAGGAGGTCCTGTGAAGAAAATGAGGAACATGACTTAGGAGCCAAATTAGAAACTTGATTAAGGGGGCACCATGAAGAAAGGGAGGACCACGATTTGAGAATCACATTAGATGAATGATGGGGAGAGTTTGTGGTGGCACAAATATTTAGAGGAGGAAAAATTCATTTAGGTGACTAATTATTCCTTAGAAGAAGGTTGATTGGATGAAGTTCAGGAGACTGAGGAGAATCTAAATAATAGTTTGGATCAAAATAATCAAGAGAATTAGAAGAATCAGATGAATAGTTTGGATTAGAATCCTCAGAATCAGAAGAAATGTTTGGATTATAATTAGAATAATCATACCACCGACCATGAGATGAAGGTGGGGAAAGGCATAGCCAAATGGGTTCTCTAGCGTGAAGAACCAAATGTGGTTTAGTCATGATGGGCATCTTTTAATGTGAACACCTAAATTTTGATTCTTTATTGTTGTACGTATAAGGAACCCTACGATAATCAGTCATGGTTGGCATTCGTTAAGTCCAAATGCCTAGACCTAGATAGTGTGATTGAATTCCTTTAAATAGAAGGAAGTTCCATGTCAATTCGGGTAGCATAACAAAAACCAACTAGACATTTTGTGAATAGATAGGGGATGCTTGTGTGATTTTCCAAAGGGTTCTAAGGAAAACATACATCGTGATAACACAATTTCAACAATCCAACAAGGTTTAGACAACAAGTTGTGAGTGAAAAGGATAAAAAAGGATCAAAAGGATTGTCCTAAAGGGATAAGTCAATATGACGAATAATCGCAAGGCACAATCACACAAGTTTGATAAACCAATCAATCAAACAAGGAACTACTCCTAATTTTTTCAAATGGTAGTTTGATGTCAAATGATCAACTTAATGTCAATACTTATGTCAAGTTCAAGATGAACAAGGTGTAAGTATTAACAAGGGGTTGATGTGATTTCTAATAAAAGTATACTATAGCGAGTTTAGATCCAAACAAGACCTAAATCTCAAAAAGTGGAGGTTACGAATGTGAGAAATGCAACAATACCACTAAGATATGTTAACCAAACTTTGTGAAAAAGTAAGGTATTAATATCAAAATAATATTGATACGATGTGAAAAAGGTAACGACAACACCTTTCAAGGTTGAGGTAATGTTTGAAAACAAATCAAGGCCAAAGTATACCAAGGAATTGTTAATATGTATGTAGCGTAACATTACAATCTAGACACTTAGGTCAAGTTTGCGAGAAACAAGACGTAAGTATCAAAATTATTTCGATACAATACAAGCAACATAACACTTTAAAAGAGAATCAAATGAGGAATCAAGCCTAACTAAAATGATGATCTTGACTTGGGTATCAAGATCAAATGGCTATCAAGATATGAAAACATACCAACACACTTTCAATGTTTACCATCTAGTCTCAAGAAAGGATGAATGTAAATGGGTGAAAAAGTGGTGGACACGATCAATTGATAACACATGTATTGTTTCTCTTCTTTTGATAAAAAAGCGTCAAAAGAAAGCAAAGGAAGTAGATCAAGTGAGGTTGAAAAGTGTTTGGCCTCACTTCGGAAAAGTTCCACCCACCTTATGGTGGTGAAAAACTAAGAAAAAGTAATGCTTCACAATTTTTTTGGTGAATGACGCTTACTTTGAAATTTAACAAACTATCCCCTTGTTCAAAAATAAGGTTTCGACTAGAAATTTCTGACTTCATGAAGGATCTTTACAACAACGATTGGATTGATATGGTCAAGTTGGCTCCAAGAAAAATGGATTTCCTAGGTGGTTCCCTCAACTAGGTGTCACAAGATACCCTTGCAAGCTCGGTTTTCCAAGAAAGTCACACTGACTAGTCTTGGAGTATCCCGATTTACTTTACCCCCTTCAAATACAATGAGCAATGAATGTGTTTAGTTGTATTCTCACTGGGGTCACAATACGTATAACTTTGATGCTAAATCTCATGTGTAAACTAGTCAAGTAGGTGTGTGGAGCACTTCCTGTTTCATCCACAAGGTTCCCTCTTGCGTGGAATACTTTGGGGTTCCTAGGACCACCTCATTTTGTAGCTCAAGGATTACACCAAAGGGTTTATGTCATATGTTAAAGTAGACGAGGTATACCCTTATCTAAAAATGTAAATATAGTGTGATGAATGTGGTGTGTTTTTAATCTTTTATACTTAATGTGGTTTTTTCACACACCGTTTAGAAACCTGCAACACACATGTAATTAGAAATTTTTGTTTTGATTATCCTTTCTTTGAAAAGAATTTTTAGGTCCTGCACAAAGATTTTAGTAGTTTTCCATAAATAAAAAGAGGATAAGATGTCATTTTTGATTCTCGAGATTGTCTTAAGACGCAAGAGAAGAGCATACGTGACGTAAAATCCAACTATTTAACTAACAATGGAAAAAACTTAACTTAAATGCACAATTTTTTCATTTTAGGTAATTTGACATTCATTCCCTTAACAATAAGTGTAATGAGATGTTTTCAAAAGCATAGAAAAGATGTAGAAATCATTTTTGATTCCCAAGGTCACCTAAAGGTGCGAGGGAAGAGCATACATGATTTTGATCTCATAAACAAGCATGCAAAATTAATAAACCTTAAACAATAAAAATTAGCAAAAGCATGAAGATATACCCTATAAAGAGAAGTTAATCTCAAATAAACCTATAAGGAGTTAGCACATCAAGAACACAAGATTTTGCAAATTTTAAAATACCACTAAATTTTTATTGAGATGCTGTGTGCCCTTCAAAATATATGGGCACATTTAGCAACATGTGTGCATGGATAATAACATGTGCAAGCCTATGATAAAAATGATATTGAGTTAAGCATGTGCGCGAGTAGATATTTGTATGCATGGGCAAGCTAACAAGTGTGCGCACTTGTCAAACAAAGGGTAAAATAGTGGTCTAACAAATGTGTGCATGCCCGAGAGAGGTACACATACGTGTGTTTAAGGATATGCATGGATAGGTAAATTGCAGAGAAACATAGAGAGCTGAATTTTATGTGCGCGGGTTGAGAAGTGTATGTGTGAACTTTCTAATGTATGCGTGGGTTTGACCAAAAACTTGACACAAGGTATAAGCGGTAGCAAGACGTATGCACGAGATCAAAGCACATGTGTGCACCCTTTTGGATACCTATGTGCAAGTTTGAATGTGTGCATCCATGCAAAAATTACCTATGCATGTACATTCTGTAGATGACGTCAAAATATGAAAATCGACGTATGCACCCTCAAAAAGATAAATGTTTTCCTAGTTTAACTCAAATATAATGACAAACCATCATAATAAACCCCATGAGAGAGACTTAATGGATATAAAGCTAGTGAAATAACCTAATTATTTAACTTATTTCACATGTGCATGATTTGGGCTAGAAAAATTTGAGGAAAATCTAGTAAAACTCATTAAAATCAGAGAGACTATGAATATGTCCCACCGGGCGTGTCAAATGTGCTCATGTTTTACTAACTATGCTAAATACATTGAAACTAAAACATCTACATAGATTAAAAAAGAAAGTTAGTATAAGAATGAACCATCAGGATAAGAGCTTAAAGGAAATGCTTCTTCAATGTATAAATGAAATTAACATGCTAAGTTATTTCCTACTCTTTATGATTGCTAAACTTAAACTATGAACCTATGAAGAACATAAGCAATCAAAATGGAGTGGTGGAGACCTCAAGAATTGAGAATGGAATCTCACCAAGAATGGCTACAAGGCCATTTTGGATCTTCCCATATTACTCAAATTTTAGTGAAAGGATTCAAGATGGAGAAGTTATTTCCAACAATGGAGAATGAATCAAGATAAAAATGCCTATAGTTTTCAATACTTAAAGCATGGTGTGTCTAGAAAGGAAAGAGCTTGGTCCTTTATATAGATTGAATGTTGGAGAGATATGTGCAACTTGGTGCATGTGGGATAAGGGTAAAACAAGATTAGGAATGGATAAGGTTGCTTTATAAAAGGTAATATTGATTTAGAAGAGTTTAATTTGTTATTAGTAAGTTAGTGGAGTTGGGGTATGTTTTAATTAATCAAGGGTGATTAATTAATAGATAGAAGAAAGCTTATAGAAGCTGATTAGAGGAAAGTTAGTGTGATTTGAGGGATATAAGAGGAATTTGATCCAATAGATGAAG
This sequence comes from Taxus wallichiana var. yunnanensis, assembly GCA_018340775.1. Taxonomy (NCBI): domain Eukaryota; kingdom Viridiplantae; phylum Streptophyta; class Pinopsida; order Cupressales; family Taxaceae; genus Taxus; species Taxus wallichiana. The sequence continues at coordinate 136,033,508 of CM031239.1, read as the reverse complement.
ATTTATGGATTTAGAGTTCGAGCGTAATTAATTAATAATAATTAATTAACCCAAGTAAAAGCAAACACTAATTAAAAAAGGTCATTAATTGGCATCTGGATGATATTAAGGATAATTAATTAACGAAATATTTTTAATTAATGAATATGAAGAGGAATGTTAGCTAATTAGTGGAAAAACACTAATTATTATAGAAATGATAGGAAAGAGGATATTTAGTGTGATTTTAGTATTAAAACTATGTAAGTGGATTTTATGTGTCTACACCCGCTAAAGAAGAAATTACGCACAACATATCGAGAGTGACCATAATTTCATAGTCCCAGGACATGCTTATTGAAATAATAGTGTAAATAAATAGACTAGTTTTGATTATAAATTTCCATGGGCGAGAGACTCAATGTGGAGGTTATTAGGAGATGGGCATAAAGGAAATGGAAGTCGAAGGAAGTATGGAAATTTCTCTACTTAGTAAAGGATTTTCCTTCTCCATTTTAACACACTAGAAGGTTGTACCCAAGCTCGGTTGAAGGCCCCTAGTTCTTAGGAAACATGGGTCTTTTCTTAAAGAGGTGGTCTCCAGGATTTGATCCAGACAAGGAGAACATTAATGTTATGCCCACAGTGGGTAAATATTCTTGGATTACCTCTTGAGTTTTGGGAAGAATATTTTTGACAAGTATAAAAAATTCTCCAGGATCCCTAGTGGTTTTTGATAGAGTAACTAAATCTAGAACAAGGCTATCCTCTGTTAGAATTTGTGTGAATGTAGATCTGGAAAGATATCTACTTGACATCATATTTGTGAATTCAAAGATGGGTAGCTAGAAACATACACTTAAATATGAGACGTATATTTCTAGATACAAAAAATGTAATAATTGGGCCATAGGGTTAAATATTTCCCAAAAAATAACAATTGCAGGAAGCATAAGGGAATAAAAAAGAATGGAATGGCATGAGGTAAAGGCATAGGAATAAGGAACAAGAAAATACAATGACCATGAAACCAAGTTTTTGAAGAAAATGTGGACAAGGAAAACCCCTTTACATGCCTTGAAATCCAGGAGAAAAATTTCATGGAGGAAGGGGAGTATTTCGAGAAAACACAAATAAATGAGCTCTTTATACCATCTATAGAGATAAAGGAAAAAGAGAATAAAGAGGATACATCACAAGTAGAACCAAATGAGCACAAAGAATGAGAAGGATGCAAAAATCTAAGAAAAAATAGAAGAACCAAAGGAAAAGATCCAAGAATATTCAAATACATTGACATATAAGACTAAAAATAATCTCCATAGGAAGGGAAGAACATAAGAAAGATAGACACAAAATAAATAGTGGAACAAGAAGTAGATGAATAAAAAGACCCGGGGAAAGGATCAAATCAAAAGAAAATGATGAAATCAATTTCATAATGACTCCCATTAAAGGGAAAAACATGACCCAAGAATCCCCACCCTCTAAAATCCCCAAAAAGATGATTTAGGGAGACAAATAACTAGATAAAATTTTTCTAGCAAAGAGTAGGAAAAAGAACCACAAAAAGGAAATTGCAGCAGGAAAGCAAAAAACTTTGGACTTCAAAGGGCCCAAAAAACCTCATAAGATTAACATAAGAGGCCTCAATGGAAAATGTAGAAAGTAAGTATAATCTTGTGTTATTTTACTTTTGATGGTTTTTTTCTAGGTCTAGACTATTCTTGAACTGTATTATGAACAATTTTGGGTTGGTTGTATGTTGTATGCTCAATTGGTTTTTATGTATGTTTTAGTTTTGAATCATGAAATGTATATGGTTATATCTGGATTATAGATCCTTATTGTAATAGGGTAGGGCCCTTGCAAAAACCATCCTTTTACCAATTATAAAAAAATTAATGATATCACGTGGTAATGGACAATCCAAGCTAATTTAGATTTAAATTTCCAGATTTAATCTTTCTCTGTTAACTATGTATGGATTAGATCATTTGGGAAAATTGTTAGTGATACACTAGAGGAGATAATATTTCATAGGAGGAGGACTTGGAAATATGAATAAGAGGACACCCCTAGTGTGAAAAAATCATTAGAGATGAGATGTATCAAAGAGAATAATTTCCCTCATCTTAGGATTATAAAAAGTTTGATGTTGGTTGATTGGATATGTGATGATTAAAGGATAATTTGGAAACTCTAATATGGATGAGATAGAAGAGGTTGTTTGAAACTATGTTCTAAGTGCATGAACCATATAGATTTGGGAGGAGATACCTTCAATGGAACGTAATGTGAAAATGTATGAAAAAGGCAAATAACATATACTAAGTAGATTAGATTCATGTGTAGTGTTTGTGAGATAAGACCTGAGATAGGAGATTGTAAGAGAATTGTTTTGCAATCAAATAAGGTAATTGTGGGGATTTAATGTTTGTGTTGTTTGATGTATATTTAAGTGATAACATAATATTTGATGTTACACGTAGATGTGGAGAGTACTCTCTTTTGTGACCCCAAGAATTTTAACTTGGTAATTAGATGTCATGGTTTTGAAAGAAGAGCTTAAAGTTTTTTTAGATAATGGTGTGTTTGAATTGTTTGGTTTAGGGATATTTGATGAGATAGTATTCATATAAATAGTCACTTGAGATAATGTTTGAATGGAAGTATCACCCTCGGGGAGTCTAGATGCGATGTTTCCTACGAGATCTCTAGTGTTTTAATGTTTGATTCCGATAAGGGTTTTTCAAGTAAGATGTCATTTAAAGTAAATGAGGGTTGTGGTTTTTCAATATCTATTTCTAGAACATGTGTCATAGATGGGTGATTAAGAGATGTTTGTTTAGAAACCTTATAGACTCAATGTGAAGAAGAATTAGAATGATCTAATTGAAGGTCTCCATTTTTTATAAGGTTTTCAACCTAATTTTTGAAGATCCTACATCGGTCTAGATCATGACCATAGACTTGATGATAACAAAAACAAATGTGCCTATATCAAGAGGGTAAATGTTGATATTCGTTAATGGGTTCAATGGTAGGAATCTTGATAAAAAAATATTGCAAAATTTTTCTAAGAACAACATCATAAGAATCTCATAGAGGAGTATATTGTTTACAATGAGATGGAGTGTTTACTTGTTTTGGTAGTATGTGAGATATTAAAATTTTTAATTGATTAGACACGGAGGATGAATTATAAAAGCTAGTGAAATTTGTAGGTTGAGATTCAATGTTGGAGGATTCGATTGATAATTACATTGTATGAGGCCGTTTACCTTTTTCAAGGGTTTGAGTTTCTAGCTTACAAGCCATAGTGAAGGTCTCTTCAAAATTTTCAACCGAGTAGATTTGCAATACATATCATATATGATGAGATCATGATCAAGCCAACAAACTAATAAGTTTTGACCGAGGAAGAGAAAATATAATTGATTTACAAGGTCACACCATTTGTCGATAAAATCAGCGATAAACTCATTATTGGATTGATTCATGGCATTGATCTCATAAGTAGAAACCTTTTGCAAGATTTTTATAGAGAAATTCTTGAGAAAGTTTTTGTAAGCTACGTGAATGAATAAAGGGAATGTTGGGGAATGGAATAATACCAATCCAGGGGACAATCTAGTTAGTGAAATTTGAAATGTGCATAATAGGAGGGGATCATCATGAGATATGGGAAAAAGCACATAAAAATGCTTTTAAATGTTGCTTTAGATCCTCGCTATCATGAAATTTTGTAAATTCAAATAGTTTCCACTTTGGGATGGATATGGTTTGATTAGGACTATAGGATTGATGTGATTTATAAAGGATTTTGATATGAGACCATGCATTTCAATGGTGAAGTGGAGGTTTTTATATGGAATATGTGGTTCATAAGAGATTGTATAAGACCCATTTGTGAGAATTGGGGGTTGATTGATGAAGGTATTTTTGTTGTTGACGAGGAGAGGAAGATAAAATAATGTTTTGGAGAGGGGAAGAATTATCAGACACACCAAAAAATGATTGAGATGCTAAAGGAGGTTGAGTTTGATAGGATTGAGAGGTAGTCATACCAAAAGAAGGTTGGGGCACATAATAAGGTTGATTAGACACAAGGGTTTATTTAGAAGGAATGCTACTATAATGTGGAATATGAGATGTAGGATGATTACTGACAAGTTGAGGATTCAATACATCAATAAATGATATATTGGAAAGAAAAGAGGCTTGGTAATAATCCATGGATTAAGATGTAGATACCGACACAAAAATTATTTGTTTAGTTTTAAATTAGCACACAAGAGTGATCTTAAGAAAATGATACATAAATAAGAAATCACACAAGCAAGATGAGTTAACTATATGATTTTAATTAGAAACATGAGATGAGGAAGATTGGATAATCAAGGGACCTAAAAGAAGTCTAAAGTTGGTTCTAATTAGTTTAGGAGATAATGTCTAAGATGTGAAGTCAACATTTTAACCACCTAATTAAATTAGATTTCCAAGAAAATAATGTAGATTCAATTTGAAACCCAATGTAAAGGAGGAAAAGTAATGCAAGACTGAAAGAATTAAGGTGTAAATCACGAGAATAAAACCTATATATGCTTTTCCCTTTTATTTGACTTACTAAACATTATTGAGAAATCCAAACAACTAACTAGTGATAGATCCGAAGAAAAAGCATAAAAACCCGCATGAGGTTAAGAAAATACATAAAACATCAAAGAAAAATTGATAGAAAAGAAACTAATGAGTAACACATAACAATTGAAAGGAATTTCTAGCAATTTCAGGAAATAGTGGTGAATTACTACAATCATTGGTGATTACAGAACAAAGACTTTACAAATGGAAATCTAAATAAAAAACTAAGGGAATAAGGTCCCACCGGTGTGCCAAGATGTAATAGTGTAATCCTAGTTATCAAAATCAACTTAGTGAAATAAAACTTAGATCACCATACCTTTAATATGATAGGGATTAAGAACATGTAGTGGATGATAAATGAAATTTCACTTGATCCGTGTGTGTGTGCTCTAAACTCCAAAGAGGGTGTGGATCTACAAATCAAAGACACACTTGAACAAAAAGATGTTAGATAGATATAAAGTGAGATTCTTGATAAAGGTCAGTCCCAAGAACTAAATGGATTACTTGTGTGGGTGTCATATCACATTTTCAATCAAGATTTTGGATAAAAATAGATGCGATATGATTAAAATAAACAAGATAATTAAGAATGTAGATAAGATAAGATAATATTATACTAGATCAAATAAAAAACATAAGATAAGATTGGATTAGATGTTCTTTGATCATTACAAGATTGGATCAAGATAAGATGGTGGGATTATGCCCTTTCTCCATTTATATAGCTTGAATATGGATGTTGCACCACAAGATGTGCCTGTAAGGAAAGCTATACAAAAGGTAGAGTTGGTAGATAAGATATTAGATCGATAAAAAGAAAGATGGGATTAATCAAGAATAAGATGAAAATATTATGAGTATATAGAAAATACATCTATTGTTGGTGATTCATAGGAATATTTGGCAATTTATGGAATGATCGGATATTTTTGTATGTTTAACAAAAAAATTATGAACTGATAATATGAAATTAACATATATTGACATAATGATGAAATTACGATCTAATTAAATAGATGAAATGGAATAAAATCACATGGGGTAGTACTTGACCTAATTGTAGAAGCATGAGTGTGATTGGTGATAGATGGATATGGATATGTTGATCTAGAGCTACACATGATCCAAAGAATGTATGAAAAAATCTCAAGATGTCATAATAGGAGCAAAAATGTCATTTTGATATCTCCTCAAACCAAAGGGAGAAGATCTGTATTTATAGTATCAACATTGACTACCTAAAATCACCGGTGACTCGACATATATATAGTAATCATAATGGGAGAGGTTCCAACCACCTTTACATGGTGCTAATTCAGATAACAATATGAAATAAAAGTTAGGAGATATGTTCATGAGGATAGGGAAAGTAGGTTTGAGCTAATTTGGGATTTGAGATAAGATTTAGATAAATAGATGGTTAGGGAAGTAAATGGGAATAATTATGGATTGTACAAAAAAATAGGTTAAAATATGATTTAGGAGGAAATGTATTTGAATCCAAACTAGGAGAAGGTTTTAAATAAAAGAGGGAATACACAGGAAAGGGACTAATTTAAGTTCTTAGTATCTACAATGTAGGTTTTTATCTAAATTAGTTGTAAAATTTTGCGTATTTGTTGGAAATCTCCTTTTCACTTTAAATTCATCAAAGCCATTCATGCCATTCTCTTGTGCTTTGAGTGATATTGAGAATCGAAACAACAATGATTTTGGATGATTTTCTAACATTTCAATTATCATTTGAAAATGGCACTAATGATTGATATTTTGGTCTAAGAGTTCCATATTTAATTAATTTGATCAAACACCAAGTATGCTCCTCTTACATTTATTAGAAACCTTGAGAGATAGTAATGGATTCTATCTTTGATATTTTCTAACGTTGTGGTAATATGGAAAGCTACTAATTGTTTGAGTGTAGGACCATCTGTGCTTGTCAAAGACAAATAATCAAAATGAATTACTAACATCTTGTATATGTTGCCTTGGTAAAAGAATGACATTTAAGAAAAACACATTTAACATAAAAATACAAAAATATAATTCACACTATATTTGCTTGGTTTGGATAAGGGTTAAAACCCATCTGATTTAAACTGCGAGGAATTGACTTAGCTTAATCCATAAAACCCACTATGAGGAGTACCACAAAAACCCAAACTATTTGGCACATTGAGGGAATTAATTTATGAAATAGGAAGTTCCCCAAACACCTACTTGACTAGTAAATCCCATGAGAAATATCAAACTTTTTCCATATGAGGCCTCTTTCAATTATTTTATTGTGGGGTAATGGTAGTTTATTTAGAATTTATTATACAAAAGTGTATAGAAAAATATTGGTGAGTTTTGAGAACAAAATCCATAGGAACCTATTTACCATCGGGGATAAATTTTCCATCTCCATTATTAATGGTATCAAAATCCTTAGTAAGAAAAACCTTGTCTTAGTTTCAACCTTATTTTAGAACAAGGTGAAAATATGCCAAAGTTACACCATATATTATTGGTTACTGAAACATTTTTAAATATCCCCCTTCACAAATTGGCTCCCCTTTATCAAAAGTACACTATCTGAAGTGTTTCCCAAACTGAACCAACCAATTTTTAGATACATAAACCTTGTTTTCTTAAAACTTGATTTGAGTGTTAAGAGTGTGTTGTTATGTTTCCCACATTGTAGTGATCCCTTTTGATACTTAAATATGATTTTAAAAAATTGAAATGAGTGTTGAAAGTATGATGTTATGCTTCCCTCATTGTATCAATCCATTTTTATAAGTAAATATTATTTTCTTTAACTTGATTTAAGTGTTGAAATTACGTTGTTACACTGATCACATTGTATCGACCATTTTTGATACTTAAGCCTTGTTTTTTATTAAACTTGATTTAAGTGTAGAAATTTACGTTGTCTACCAAAATCGTATCAACCCCTTTTAATACTTAAATCTTGTTAGCTAAAAACTTGATTTAAGTGTTGAAGTTGTGTTGCTACACTATTATACGGCTTTTGAGACCTTCACACCTATGAAAAGATTCCTTCACAACTATTTCTCTGCTAAAATTTAATCAACCATTTTGACATTCACACTTGCAACTTATTTTCCAAACCTTCTGGATTGTCAAAATTGTGTAATTACGATGTCTATTTTTCTTAGATTCCCTATGAAAAATCACATGAGTATACCTATATTTACAAAAGTGTCTATGTGACCACCGTTACGCTAATTGAATTGACATGAAACTTCCTTCAACATGGAGTTTAATCATAAAATCTAGATCTTATGATTTACATAAAATGATGCTAATAATAAGTATATCGTTGGTGGTTCCTCATGCTATTAACAATAGGGAACCCATACTATTTTCCACTTCCCTACCTTTATGTCCTAATCAATTCCGTCCTTATGATTCTCCTAGTATATTCTATTATTCTAATTCTCTTAGTCATTTCTATCCTTCTGATTCTCCCAATCAATTTTATTCTTTTGATTATCCTAATCAGTTCTATTCTTCCACTTTTCCTCAAAATCTTGAGCCTCATCCCATTAAATTTATTCTATGGAACAATCAGTCACCTAAACAATATTTTCCTCCTTTGAAGATCCATGCAATTCAAAATTACTCTAATCAAACATTAAATATGAATCCTAAGTCATGGTCCTCTCTTTTTCCATAGGACCCCCTTAATCAGTCACCTAAATGACATATTCCTTCTTTGAATAATTGAGTGACTCAAAATTCCTCTAATAACACATCCAATTCAACTCATGAGTCATTGACCTATCTTTTTCCACATGACCCCCTTAATTAATCACCTTTCCAACATATTCATCCTTTAAAGATATGTGTGACTCAAAATCCTTCTAATCAACCATCCAATTCGACCCTTCCATCACAATCCTTTTTCTTTTCACATGATACCCTTCTTATATATGCACTATGTCACATTCTAAGGAATCCATTACCTAGTTATACAAAAATTACATCTAAATCCACTCTTGAGACATCCAAATCCAAATCTACTTCATCTCTTGAGTCATCTTCTTCTATCACCTCTCGAATCCCATCATCTCCATCATCAAACATCTTTTATATCCCCAACACTTGTTTCAATTCTTCCATCATATCAACCTTCTATCATCAACCAAAATGATCCATACCGATTGATTTATTTTAGATTGATGAAGCAATCAAATAATTCATGGGGCTACATGATGAAATCCATATAGAGGATCACATGAAAGGATTCAACATTGACCTTGATGCGTATGTGTACTTAGAAGAAGAGACTAAGTCTTATGATATGAAATAGAGGAAAAGCCTAAGATCATCTTAGGATTAATGACAAACCCATGCATTTCACCATATAATATAACTCTTGATAAGCAAAAACTCCTAGTATTCCTCATCAAAGAAATAAAAAACATCCTTATTGGATCCTATCACGCTTGATTGAAATTGTTTGTCCTAGATTCCTATTCAATCATTATAATTATATTCTCCCTTCACAGTTTCCCTTCACAAAATAGTAAAAAAAAATTTAAAAAAATGAGAAAATATTAGAAGATCACAAAAAAATCAAACGTATAAAGATAATGTTGACAATTATTTTTGCAAGATGAACCATCAAAGTCATGGGAAATCTTAGAGATGTGGGACTTAGCCCCTAAGATAACCTACAGGTTTTATAGAAGCTAGATCTTCTCTACTTTGTGTTGAGGTGAGGGTTAGAGAGAAAAAAATGAAAATCCTAAGGCGATGTGCCGAAACGCTACTGAAAGAACAAAGATAGAAATTGAAATAACTAATAAACCAGTTAAGGAGCATTGAGCATGATTAACCCTCTTAGAGATATTTCATACTATCAAAGGCTAGAAGGAACTAAAACATAACCATTTGCAAATGAACATATTTATGTAAAGATCTAAGGGCATATAACATGATATAAACTTAAACATTCATCAAAACAAATAGAAACATACGAAGAAAATAAATAAACAATGTATTATGAACTCCTTAGTGCACATAACAAGAACTCTTAATTTATAGAGAAAATAGTACATAAGGCCAAGAATGGAACAAATTATAGTATTTCTTTACAATAGAGCCTTGCTAAGGTTGGTGAACACAAAATAACTGAACCTAAAGATCTCTTGGAGCTCTCTTATTTCCCTCCTTTGATTTCTAGCATTATAACCTTATTTTATAGAACCAGAGGCTCATGCTCCAATGCATCTTCCATCAATATTTCCACCATCCACATTAAGTTCTTTACTTACATAATTTTTGACCCATTGGGGTGAATTGAAACTTCTTTCTTTGGGACTCAGGGTTGCATTCAATCAGCCAAATTGTGTTTCCTTTTTATTCTTTGATTGTTCCTTTGGATGGTGGTATCTTCTTTGCATGACACGTGGAGGATGCGCACTAGTCCTGGTCTACCTTTTTATTTTTCCCTTTGAAGTTGCACAGGGACACGTGGAACTTTTCGGGATCTTCTCTTTTCATTTGAATTTTTAGCACATTTGGGCTATACCACCGTGCTTCTATCACGTGGTCATTGCACACTAATTTAAGGTTCCCATTTATTTTTTCTAGTTCAAATATGCCTTTGAAAGGACACATGGATGACCTCTATGATTAGTCCCATACTTAGTCAAAATTGAGCCCCAAAGAGGAACAAAATAACATAAAAGAAAAGGGGTTTGGGGTGAAAAAATATAACAGAAATGAGAGATCCCTAAAAGGATGTAGAAATTATTCTATAGTTATGGAGACTCACCAAGGGACTCCATGCTAGTCATGGAAGAATATGGAAATCCTTTCCTCTCAAAATTTCAAAATGTGGCTCAAAAGACACCATCCAAAGTTGTTTGAAAGCAAACTGACACCCGACCCATTTAGCCTCTGTCGGGTAAGTTCTTTGTTGTATATCCTAGAAGGATCTATCTAGCTCAATGATATCCTTGTGAGAGAATGCTCGGAGAGGTATTGCACCTTTATTGCATGAAATGAAACTCTAATTTTATAATTGGGTTCAGGATGGCCTCCACCTCATCAACACTGGAATCATCCTTTAAAGACTGAAAGACAGTCTTATCTTGTTCCTTAGTTGTCAGTAGTTGTTGGATTTAGTCCTCTGATAGGATAGTGGAGTCATTGGGAAAGGGGAGGGGAAGCCTAATTGGACTAACTCTTCGATGCATTGCTTCCTCTCTTTGATCTGAGTTGGAGTTGAGTCAAGAGATTTTGGCACTTGATGGATACCTTGTTACAACTCAAAATCTCACTAATCTTGGCCACTACCATCTACTTATCTGTGATACATGAATTTTACAAGGTAGAGTCTAAAGAGTCATATAATTTTTGAACTAGCGCCTATGATTTAGGGACCTTGGTAGATACGATGCTACTTATAGTGGAGGGTGAGGACTTTATATTGGTGCACATACCTTGCACATTAGATATGAATCTAAGTGTGAGTGATAGGTCATTTTTCGTAATGGGGATTATCTTGTAACATGATGTGTATAGCCCTTACACCAATGTGATAATTTCCCCTTTCTTTAGGCTTTTGAGTAATTTTTGGGTCAAATCCCCGACCGCATCCTTTGATGGCTCACACCTTGTTTGTAAGCTTCCCATCTCCACTTCCGAGTACGTATCTTTTTTTAGTGTGTGGTAACCTCCTCTTTCCTCAAATCAACCTCCTATTGAAGTGAACTATCTGTAACCTTGGATACTACTAACTCAGCCTCCAATTTCTTGGATTTTTCTTGGGAAGCTGCAAGAGCTTCATGTGAAGCCACCTCTTTTAATTGCTTGCTAAGTTTCTCCACTTCCTTTCACTTACCTTTGATTTCAGTATTGAGGCACACTATAGTACTCCACACCTACCTGAGGCTATCCTCCACCTTCTTTAGTTTATTGCTAAGATTAAGATAGTCTATGGTGACTATAGTAGCTAATTCAATCATCAAGTTAACCTTATCCCGGGGTTGAAATTGAGTCGGTCTATTACTATAGCATTGATTGTGTAATCATCTTGTTGCATCTGTTTGGAGGGCTTGGATATGTTTGTGATCATCTATACAATAGTTATAGAGCTCTATTGATGGCCATATAATGACCACATCTTATTCATTGCTCCTGCCATCATCTCATTTTTATTTTACTTCTCCTTTATTTTATCATAGCCTCCTGGATAATTTTTCATGTCTCATAAATTTTTAGGAGAAATGGACAATCCCATTTGCAAATGGGAATATTGAGGGCCGAATGGGATTGTAGTGGCTTGAGAAGTCACAAGAACTGAAGAAGGGGTCAATAAAAATTAGGGAGAGAATGGGGGAATGGTGGTGGGTGGTGGAGGAATAAGAGGTGAACTGGGGTGGAAGGGTCTAAGTTAGAGTGACTAGAATAGATACATCCCAGTGAGGAAACAAAGGAAGAGGAGAAGGAATAATATTAGTGGGAGGAGGAAAAGAAAATGGAGGAACGCGAGGAGATTAAGGGGAAGATGAAGAAGGGACTTGAACAACCTCAACTTCTTCTTTGGCGAGGCTCTAGGGGCTAGCACATTTAGTGCCGATTCACGAGAGGAAAAGTCAATGGTTGTGTAGAGATGGGGTCATGGGTTGGGTCCGACACTATTTTCTCTTGTTTTTTCAAATCCTGAGGGTTTTTCAATGTTTGAACCATGGGAATGTGGCCATAGGGATCTTGTTAGGAAGCTTAGGTGAGAGCCATGGTTGCCTTTTTTGTTGAGAGGGGATGAGGGTTTCGCCTTATCTTTGTGCAAATTGTTCCTTAGTGGTGAATACTTCCTCCCCACTATCTATGTCAAACCTATGCCCAACATCCCAAAGTTCTTCCCATTTTTCATTAGTGGACACTTCCTCAAAATTAAGGGTTGTTCTCCCAATTTATTGCCTATATTTCTAATAGGCCTCAATGTTTTCCATACTCTATTCCTTACCCTTTAGGGTTGTCCTAATACCATTAGTCATAGTTAAAGATGGGTCATATTTGTGCATAAATGGATGAAAATACTCCCATGTCAGGGTTCGAGATATCTTTTAATTCAACAAAAATATCAGGAGTCTCCTCTTTAGGAGACCTCCTAACCTTAAAGAACCTTCTCGGTTCATGCTTGCATGAACCTGAGACTTTGTTCCGGGATAATATGGTGGCCATCTTCCCATCTGGGTCATACCTACATCTATATTGAATCAAGAAAAATCCATAGTGATCCATCTTATGTGTGAGTACATGCTCTACCTTGCGCTTTATCATACTAATACCTCCTTTATGTCAGGGGAGTTAGAACATTATTTTCTTCTTATAGGAAGAGTCGTATTCTTCATCTAGGATTGCTAACTACCTAGCTACCTCTAAGCCCACCAATCTCATCATGAGGACTCTGGGGAGCATGAAGGATTCATACCAGAATCCATGCATCTATATCATCAAATGCACTACCTAAAAAAATTAATCGCAGGGATGTACGGGGTCCTCGAGGATAGCTTGAACTGAATCACTCATTATGTTATTGACTCCTTCTTGATCAAGATCCGATAGGAGGGGTATGAAAAAGTAGTTTGTGAACTCATAGGTGTCCGAGGAATGGGATAACACATGGGTCCATGTGGATACTGGTATAATGTTTTGAGGGTCGACCTCCATGTCCCAAAGTGTCAGGGGCATATACTAGCTAAGGAATGACCCATTCTAGTAAAGAATGAGATGAAACAAATAGTAGTAATACCTAAATGTGGAGTTTATAGAGAAATAGGATAGGTGATAAAAAATATCCTCCATTATGATCTCGACGTATTCAAACCAATATGCCTGGTTCTTCTTCACCTATCTCATTCTTAAAATGGCTCCCATTTGCCAGTCATGGACATTTTTGTCTCGATTCTTGATCAAAATAAAGGTCAACATGAAGTAGGCATCCTCTAAATCCTACATGAATTATTTCAATGGGATTAGAAATCATGACATCTTAGAACCACTCAAATCATCTTACCATAATTCTTTCCCAAGGAAAGTGGCTTTGTGTTAGCATGAGGACCAGACCCCTTGGAGTTTGGCCATATTATGAAATTTGTTCATTGGGTCATGTGGCAGGGATAACATGTCTCGATGGCTTGTGGTGTTATCTTCATATGCATGTCCTTTCTATTGATTGTAATGGTATCGAATTGAAACAACGTGTCCACACTTGCATGAGTTTTGGATATGGGTGCACAAGGGGCACCATGTACTAGGTGAGGGTAGTGGTCCATATTCTAGAGCCAAAAGACTCAGAATCTCCCAAACTGAGATATCTAGTGTAAGTGGCCTCTCTCAGGGCCTTTGGATTTTTGGTTAGGATGGGGTTATAGACATCATCCACATAGTCAGTGACCAAGGAAGTGTCACCGCAATGCATGCTTTTTTTTGAGGTAAATCAACCTTGAGTTATGAGAAAGTGGGGGCATAAGGCATCCTACATAAGATTTTGATTGAGGAACTAAGTGGAAGCTGCCATGGTTGTTCAAAAACTAAAAGAAGCTTTGGTTCTTTGTAATGGTGACTCAAGAATTTAGGGCGAGAGACTACTAGTTTTTGAAATGAAATTTTGGCAACTCCATAACTTGCTTTATATATCCTTCTTACTTTTTGTGAAGTAAAGGCTCTCACATGTAGTAGGTTACATCCCTTAATTAAACTTTGGATAAATGACCCTTGGCTCCAAATTTCATTCTTCTCAAGAGATTTTTCATTAATTCTAAAATCCTTTTCAATAATTATTCCCAAAAATATGTTAGATCATTTACTTTAGGGAAACATAGGAAGGTAAACTTCTTAACAAAATTTAAAAAGGGGAAACAAGAGTCTCTACAAGAGACACGTGTCCAAAGACACTTTATTGGAAGGGGAAACACCATGAAACAAGCAAAAGACAAAATAAGGGGACTATACATATGATACATATTTACAATATTCAAAATACTTAATGGATAGGTTTAATATGCATCCTGTTTCTGGAATTGCGAAGGGATCATCTTCCATGGTTTTAAAATCAAAGGCATTGTGTTGTGTACATGCAGAAATATTGAATGGTCCAGCCCAAAGAGGGTCAAACTTCCTGTAGTTTTCAGGCTTGGAAGCTCTTACATCCCACTTCAAAACTAAAATGTCAACCCAAAGATTGGGTTCTAAAGTTTTTCTGGTTAGACTAAGTCTTGACAGTCTATTTTCGAATGATCATGGATTCATTCCTTGAATCCCATTTCTTTGGAATTTCTATCAATTCCATTAGTCTACACCTATATAGCTCCATGTTCTTCTATTTCAATTTTTTTTATCAATTGCAATGTTGGGAGTTCTACCATGATGGGAATTACTACACTTTTACCATAGACTAATTCATATGGTGAGGTCTTCAGGATCTGTTTAGGTGTGATCCGGTCAGCCCATAAGGTTGTCTTGACATGCTCATGCCATGATCTTTTATGCTCATCTCCCATTCTTTTTATAAGTCTTATCATATTCTTGTTGGTATACTCTACCAAACCATTACCCTATGGGTAGTAGTTGGAAGATGTTTTTAGATAAATCCCATGCTTCATAGAAAATTTAGATACTTTAGCACCCATAAAATCCTTAGCATTATCTGATATGATCTTGCATGGGGTCAAAAGTGGCTCAATATGTCACGAGAAAGTTCCAGGATTATATTCTTGGTAGCTTCCTTCAACAAAAATACCTTTGTCTAATGGGTGAAATAATCGGTGGTCGTGAGAGAATCGACTTATGACCCATGCTTGAAACTAGGTTAACCATTCGATGAAATCAAGACCCCATTGCACGAATGGTTCTTTGACTAGAATTGGGTTAAGAGGTAATGTAACATTTCTCTCGAAGCCCAAGTAGAATTGGAAAATCTTGCACTTACTCACCGTTATATAACAATCCATAAACAGACTAGGTTAGAAGTATCCCATCTCAAGGATTTTTATGGCTATATTTTTGGCTGAGAAGTGGCCTCCCAAGTTACCATGATGTAACTTATATAAGACCCATTTGATCTCCTATTTTTCATCTAAGTAAGACCCCATCAAATTTCCTTTTTAAAAGTATATTATCAATTATGACAAAATCGGGATCCCTATCACTTTGCGATAATACCTTCTCTTTTTAAGAGGAAGGTGACTTGGATATTCACCTATCTACATAAAATGTATTCTGTCTAATACCCAACCTTTGGATTTATTCTCTTAGATATGGAGAACTATCTCAGATTCATTATTGATCGGTGTCATTAGATCATGTGCAAGATATTGGCATAGACCCTTTCCTCTTACCAGTTTTTTAGGATTTATTTCAACATCATACTCTAAGATCTTGGTGATCTAGTTAGCCCTTTTATCAATTATCTCACCTTTAGTGATGTATTCCTTGACACTGGAGTGTGCCACCAAGACAATGATCTTGCTATTGGTCATGAGGTGTTTGAGTTTATTCAACCCCTTGATAATGGGATAAGCTTGTTTCTCCACAAAATTATACCTTGTTTCATAATCATGGAGGGTCTTTGAAAAGAAGGCAACTAGGTGTTCCTCTCCTTGTGACTCTCCCTTTTGTGTTAGTATGGATACTACACTTGTGTTTACTTCCATATACATACATGATGAAATATTTAGAGAAGTCTAGGTTGCATAACACCGGAGAAGATGTAATTGCTCTTTTGATTTCCTCAAAGGCTTGATGACCTTCGATGGCCCATTTGAAATTTAAATATTTTTTTATAATCAATGTGATTGGGTAGATCATTCCAACAAATTCTAAAATGAACCTAACTAAGAGTTAATCTTTCCTAAGAAAGATTGTACTACCTTCTTATTGATAGGTAAGGACAATTCTAAAGTGGCACTCGATACGCTCTGGGTCATTTAAGATTCCATATTTTGAGACAACGTGTCCCAGGAGTTTTCCTTGTGGTACTTTGAAAACACACTTCTTTGGATTGAAAACACACTTCTAAAATATAGCTTTTAGAGCGTCGAAATGATACTCTCCTATTTTGGTGAGCAATGTGAGCTTGTCCAAATATATAAGGATTACCTTGTTGATTAGCTCTCTAAATGCAGCATCCATGGCTCTTTGAAAATTTGATCCAGCATTGGTGAGCTGGATGACATATTTTCATATGAAAAGGTTCCCCACTTTGTTGTGAAAGTGGTCTTATGTTGGTACTCCTCCACAAGCCATATCTGGTTATAGCCCATAAATACATCAAGAAGAGAAATATTTCTAAACCCGATATTGTTTGTAGTATATGTTACATGAAAGGAAATGGGTAGTGGTATTTAAGAGACACCTTATTCAAACCCCTGAAATCCATGCAGATTCTGATTTCTCCATTCTTCTTCCTTACAGCACCAAATTGGACACCCATGTGGAATGTTTGATTGGAAAGATTATTTTGGCTTCTAAGAGCTTCCTGAGCTCTTTAGCCACAAGAGACTCTATCTTCAGGTCCATGGGCCTTTGATTTTGATGAACAGGTTTTTCCCCTCCTTTAGATCAATGGTATGTTGAATGATATCCTTATTGTAACCATGTAGGTCATCATAAGTCCAAGCCACTACCTTATCATACTTATGACATAAATCCACAAGCCTTTCTCTTTCTCTCTGAGTGACTAATTTCCCTACCTTTAACTTTTTCTATGGACCACTTCTCTCTCTGCATAGTCTTCCTTCACTTTCGTAAACTTGCTTCTATCTATATTAGTGTCATTGGAGTCAAAAAGGTTTCCAAGTGTTATCAGTCCCTTTGGAAGCTTGTTTGTCTTGAGCTGGATAACTTGGTATCCATATGATTCTTCAATCCTAGGTTGGAGTTGGTCTGCACATTCATTAGATTGTTGTAAAAAGATAAATATTTATTGGTCTCTATTGAATACTTGCCAATGAAACAAATTATTAGGTATGGACAGTGGATGATTAATTTTACTTGTGTCCGTATTGGCTAGTAGATCCTTGGTAGGGTCTAATTACGATCCAACCTAGTCTATTCTATCTGCTTATATATTTTGGTCCCGAGGGATAACCTAATGTCAAAGGCCTCAAAGTATTCAATAAGATCCCATACCCTATGTTGGTAGGACCTCATTCTTGGGTTCTTTGCTACAGAAATATTTCTAACTTGAGTCACCACTAACTTAGAGTCTCCAAAGACTCTCAGTTGTTGAATGCCTTCTTTGCATGCTAATGTCAGACCATGAACTAAAGCTTCATATTCTCGATTCATTGCTAGTGCAAGTGAAGTGGAAGAAGAATGCCTAAAGTATCTTCCTTCTACTTGGTGAAGATAGGCATATTCCAGCTCCTAATCCATTTCTACTTCTAGCACCATCGAAGTGCAGAGTCCATATCTGGGAATCCTTTGTGGGATTATTTTCATTTTTACTATCCTCTTTCATGATCTTTGGAATGTTGGGGTTCTCATAAAAAATTACATAAGTTCCTAACCCAGTGGAGTCAAAATTTCCAAAGGGGTCTCTAGGTGATAAGTCAACCAAATAGTTTCCACTTTGATGATCACCTTCATCTATATATGACTCTTCTTCTCGGGTGATCATAGCATGTGAGGCTTCAAAACCGAGGCTACTTGATCCATTATATGTTCTTCGGTGAGGGGTTCTGATAGCACCTTCATTTTGGATCCATACTTAGTCCATAGAATCAGATGAGACCAATCAAGGGACATGTAACCTCCAATTTTAGCTATGAAATCATGGGATAAAAACATTCCAAAGACCGGTGGAACATCAATCACAAATTTATCATGCGGAAAAGTTATGTTTGGGTAGGAGTAGAGATATAATGGAAGGCCTCTAATAACACCAATGGTCTAGAATGAATTCCCATCCAATTGTATGACTCCTTTTCTTAGGGGTTCATATTTGATTCCCAATGCATCCGTAATTACTTCACTAATTACTATAGTTCTTGCATCGAGTCAATCATGGAGTTATGTAACAATTTTTTTGCCAATTATAAGAGTCATGAAGAAGGGTTGAGGTTTTGGCTTACTTACCCCTTATTTTTGGTTTATTAATACTGACTCTGTCTAAACTTGAGTTGTTCGAAGTTTCTCTTTCCCCTTTCTAGTTGCATTCGAACGCTATTGGATTTTAGCGCTTCTTGAAGTAATTATTTTTACTCCAGAATACCCAAGATATCCCACAAGGATACATTCATTGGTTCCCTTTTAAGTTGTTTGACTACATTCATTGGCTTGAGTGGTTGTGCTTTGGAGACTTGCTGATATTTCATTCTCTCATTTGTTGGATGGAAGGCACTTTGATTTTGAGAAACTGTTAGATTTTCTTATCTCGTTGTGTTGGGAAATATATTTATTAGTGCTCCATTATTTGTGTGTAATCATTATTTAATATAGCATATTATGTTATATGGTTGTTATATAAAACAACATATAACAATTATTTGTTGGTGAGTTTTAACCACTCACGTATATGGAGTGTGGGAGAGATTCATGGGAGAAGTAGTTAAGGATACCTCCTAAAATATAGGAATTATATGTCCTATATATATGTAAATGTATTATGCATGGGATTAATGAACAAAGATTGTTTGAATACATCTACTTATACCCTCATATTTGGTATCAGAGTGAGATGAGAGACCTCTGTTACGTAGCAAAGGAAAAATGTCATCGGATAAAGATAGTCAATTTTATGTAGCTATGTGGAAGGTGATTGAGGATGTTTGACAAGTGTCAAATGACATCATACAAAGATAATCCTTTGTGCTTCATATTATTCAAGATCTGATCACCTTTGTGATTGAATCTATACCAAAAATCCATCCGACAATCACTCTTCATGTGTGCAGTTCCATGCGGCCTTCAAGAAATTTTTACCAACCATATTTTACGTCTAACAAGAATTACACAGTGTCTGTGTGGTTCGCCCCTGAGTTGTTTTGCAAACCACTTCTCTGTCACTTTATTGGCTCGGTCAATATCTTCTGCAAATCGATTCAATCGACCAAAAATAAAAATCATGCATGGATATTTGTAGTAATGAAGTCTTAAAAATTCACAATGATTTGATTCAACATATGACTCAGATTTTCCTCACGCAATAGAAAAATCCAAGGGTCCAGCAAGCTCTACATGGTAGTGCTCTCAAATCGTGCACATATTCCACCATTATTTTCTTCTGATCTACCAAGAGCTGTGAACGACATTTTCCAACATGAGTTTGATCTGCCACATGGCCAATATTGATTGATGATCCTATGCATTTGAGCATTCAATCCATGTGTAGATCTATATCAAATCCATCACACGGTGAGTTCGTGACCTTGAGTATCACGCGCAAACCTGTCACATTCTTATGAATAGTCCATATTTTCATAGAGCTTTTAGGGATTATGGCAATAATCTAATGTAGATTGTGTCATGAGAAAAAGTTTATATTATATACGATGAACTGATGATCATCTGCTAGAGCATGAAGCCCGCTCCACCATTTTTAGGCGCTCAAATATATTTTCGATGGGTCAATGCACAGTTTTGTATACATTTTTTGTGCCACTGAGCTTTGGATCATGGTCAACAATTTTCTACAGTCTCTTTGCTCGGCATCCTCATAACCGTAGACCCAAAATGTGTTGACTTCCACTTTGCATAAACTATGGAAAATTCGGTGAGCCACTGAACAGACCCTCAAATGTTTACAAAGAAAGTCAAAACTCACTCAATTTACTTGGAGTCAAGCATGTAGTTTTCTTTAATAGGTTGGTTAAAGTTTTTAAGGTTTATATCAAATGGTTTTAGTTTAAATGAGTCATTTAAGTATTAGAATATAAGTTTGTTTAAAGTGTTATCTTGTTAGTCTTTTGTCCTCTCGTAGTCTAGGCATTTTTCTATCCTACGTAAATGGTCTTTCTTATTATTAAATTTGTTCATCGATGTTAGGAGACATTCAGGTCAGTGATATTAAATGTCATGTTTCCTCCATGTGTCTAAGTGAAAAAATAAAATAAAATTATTGAGAGTTATGTCATAATAGTTAACTTGGGTATTCATTATAGGTTGTCAAAATTGTCAATATCGATATTGACATTTGTTTTGAGTCAATTAGATCATCAAGGGTTGTGTTAATAGTCAATTATCATCATTTAGGTGATTATTAGGAAAGCAGTCAAAATATTGTAAAAATAAAAAAATTGCCTTATGGACACATTTTCGGTGTTACCCGATGTCTTGACAACCATTGATCCTCAAAATCTAAATTTACTAAGCTAGCAGTGTGATACTAGAGGATGAAGGAAAATGGAGGTTGGAGGTCATTCAATGACCTCTCAATCACCAATGATGGGGCCGCATAAATGATTTGGTGGCATTTTTTAGTTGTTTTTTTCTTCAGTTTGTGCAGTGTTCCATAAGTGGAAATTTCACATTGAGGGGGAACATGATCCAATGTTCCATTTCCATTATGTCATATTTTTCTATGTATGTACGAGCAGTAGAACTCAATAGAATTTCCTATGTTATTCCCTACAGTGAGATGAGATGAGGGCTGAGAATAGTACTTTTCATATCATGATGTGGTTGTAGGTAAACCACTTGAAAACCTTCATTTGTGGTTTGTGTTAAACCAATAGCAAAACCACCATTCTTGGTTGTTGGTAATCCATTTTCAAAACCATCACTTTGTGGTTTGTGGTAAACCAATTCCAAAACCACCATTCTTGGTTTTTGGTCTACCGTTCACAAAACCATCTTTGAGGTTTGTGATCATCATGTGAAAATCACCAGATCATGAGCAGGTGCAAGTACAAAGGAAGGTTTTCCCTATGTTCGCACTAAGGGGGGGAATGTTGGGAAATATATTTATTAGTGCTCCATTATTTGTGTGTAATAATTATTTAAGTTAGTATATTATGTTATATGGTTGTTATATAAAACAACATATAACAATTATTTGTTGGTGAGTTTTAACCACTCATGTATATGGAGTGTGGGAGATATTCATGGGAGAAGTAGTTAAGGATACCTCCTAAAATATAGGAATTATATGTCCTATATATATGTAAATGTATTATGCATGGGATTAATGAACAAATATTGTTTGAATACATCTACTTATACTCTCGAGGTTGTGGGTAGATGAGCGGTGAATGTTGGAGGTCCTTTCCTTACTTCATTACTTGCATTAGGGGCACGGACCATGGCTTCAATCATCTACCTCTTAGAGTGAGTGCTATAATTTGACTACACTAGATTAGAAGTAGATACTTCATTTGTGAACACAAACTCTTCTCCTTCGATCCAAGAGAAAAGTGCATGTTCAGAACATTTTTTTCCTCTTGCTCTAGAGACATACCTTGTATTTGTGCCACTAAGGCCGTGATTTGAATTCTTGGGAGCTAGTAGAGTCCACCATCATGGACATTGTAACCTTCCATTTCTCTTTGTTCTTATATTTTACTATAGATTCCCTTGAGGGAAATATCTTGGCATATGAGGGGTATTGCAAGGAAAACACCAAGCGTTGGGATCTTCCACCAAATTTTTCTATCCTGGAATCATTTCTCTCCCCTTATTGGGTGAAAGCATTTGGAGTGGTGTTGGGACTAAGGAATTTTTTTATATGGCTGGGATGGAGGTGGTCTTTGTGCATTTTGATATTGTGGAGGATAAGCGGGCCTATTCCCTTGGTAACTTTGATAATTTTTTCTAGGGTATGCATTTTGACTCCTCTTAAGGTTAACTATCTCATTAGAGAAACTCCTAAGAATATTTTTACTTCCTCCATCTCTGTAGAAGATGATGATGATGATGTTGCTGTCATAGAAGCAATGACCTCTTGAGAAGATGGGTAACTATATATGGACATAGGATCTTGGGTAGAACTTGAGGCGTGTGTCTATTATCGGTAAAGGGATCCTTGGGGGGAGTTTCCCAACATCTATCAAATTATTCTCACCTTGGATTACAAGGCCATATGCTTGTGGAAAATAATCCCTCCTAATGACTAAATCATGACAGAGACATATATGATTTTAGATACTTTAGATAAAAGACAATTGCCATACCCATGGGTGGTCTAGCTAGAGCTAGAATTCTTTTCCATGTCTTATGGAATTTGGTATTGAAATTAGTCATAAGATCTTGCAAACCTTTCTTGATATTAATAAGTTGTTGTAAGAGCAAATATCTATCTCCTTTTTCATTGAATCTTCCAATGAAAACATTTCCCAATTGTTCCCAGGTACCAATGGAGTTAGGATTCAAGGACTGTACTCACGAGAGATTTTCCTTTAAATAAGGTAGCTAGTAATCTTAAAAACATATTTCTCCATGATATAATGTATTGTGCATATCTCCACAACATCTTGAAGATGTTTCTCCAAGGTTTTAAAATCTTCTCCACTAAACTTAGGCAGTTCCTTTAATGTGTTTCCTGGGATAGGATTCCATATTGCTAGATGCACTGCAAGATGAGTGGACTTCCTTGATTCCATGAGACGAACTGTCTCGGAGGAGGAGGTAGTTGATGAGCCATTATGATAGGCCTGAGAACTCTAGTGGATTGTAAGAAGGGCCTACCAGGTGGAGGTGTTGAAAGAGTTTGGTTTGGAGGAGATGGAGATATTTGAATTTTTCTACCTCTTCCCGGGGATATCTGCATGTATTCAAATGCACCTTCCTCCCTTGTTTTTGACCTTGTTTAAATGCTTCTCATGAACTAGGGGAATTAAGCCACCAATTATGCTAAAACTAGTAGATATACTAAATAGAGTCACCAGATGTGTTATTATAGAGCCTCCAAAGGATAGAAATTATTATGTCACACACCAAACCTAGAAATATTTGAAGTTTAAGCTTTCAATGCTTGTCCCACTAGGCATTCCAGAAAATCTGTTGACAATTGTTTTTGTAGATGAACCATCAAAGTTGTGTGAAATATTAGAGATGTGGGAATCAGCCCTAAGATAACCTCTAGGTTTTATAGAAGATATATCTTCTGTAATTTGTGTTGAGGTGAGGGTAAGAGAGAAAAAATGAAAATCCTAACTAAGGCGATGCGCCGAAACTTTATTAAAGCACAAAGATAGAAACCCAAATAACTAATAAAACAGTTAAGAAGCATTGAGCATGATTAAACCTTATAGAGATATTACGTACTATGAAATGCTAGAAGGAACTGAAACATAACCATTTGCAAATGAACAAATTTATGTAAATATCTAAGGGCATATAACACAATAGAAACTTAAACATTCATCAAAATGAATAGAAACATACAAAAGAAAATAAATACACAATGTATTGCGAACTTCTTAGTGCATAGAAAAGAAATCTTAATTTATAGAGAAAACAATACATAATGTTGAGAATGGAAAAAATTACAATATTTATTTACAATAGAGCCTTGCTAATTTCCCTCCTTTGATTACGAGATCAAAACCTTATTAAAGACCCCACGACTTGTAATGCAACACGTTTGCCATTAAGATTTCCACCATCCACATTAATTTATTTACCTGCACAATCTTTGACCCATGGGGGGTGAATCTCAACTAATTTATTTGGGACTCGGGGTTGCATTTAATCTGCCAAACTACGATTCCTTTTTCTTCTTTTATCAGCCCTCTTGATGGTGGTAGCTTCTTTGCATGACATGTGGAGGATGCACACTACTTTTTGGCTACTTTTTCTTTCTCCTTTGAAGTTGCACTTGGAATAAATGTGGATCTTAGCGGGCTCTTCTCTTTCCTTTGAATTTTCAGCCCGTTTGGGATATACTACACGCGGTCCTACGACGTGGTTACTACACGCTACTTTAAGGTTCCTTGTTCTTTGTGCTAGTTCAAATATGTGCCAAAACTACACGTGGATGCCTTCCACACTCGGTCTCATAGTTAAAAAAATTGAGCCCCGAAGAGGAACAAAAGAACACAAAAGAAAAGGGCGAGGTAACAAAATCTAATAGAAATGAGAGATCCTGAAAGGATGTAGAAATTATTCCACATATAAAAATTGCAATTAGGTATTGCATACACATGGATGTTATTTCCTTCCTTTCTTCATATTCCTCTACAAGTCTCCCACCATTTTCATCCCTTCAATGATCTTTTGGTTAGTCTATTCACACTCATTGTGTGACATTTATCTCTATGGTATCCATTTGACCTTGATCTATCATCACCTTAATAAATTAAAGAATGAATAACCTCTTAGAGATCCTCTTGATGTTAAACATTTAATAAAGTTATTGTGAACACCTTTGGGTATATTTGTTGACACTATCCAATGTTGTCATCATAATCACTTCAACATTCTTCCATCAAGTCATCAGTTGTTCTTAACCCCTTTTAGAATAATCAAGAAAGCTTACATACTTTTTAGAAAAAAAAATCAAAAATTAAAAATCAAAAGAAAAAAAGAAAAGAAATATATAAAAACTCTCTAGGGGTATTTATAGTATCTCTATCGGGGCTATGAACACCTAGATAACAATAGAGAAATTTAGTCAATATAATCAAATACATATCCATTGGGGATATGGACAAATGGATGATGAGAAATAAATGTTAAAATCTCCATCCAACCTCCCTTCACTAATAAATTATCCCAACAAATCATTTCTACACATTAGCTAGTTTGTCTCCACTTATTTCTTATCAAATTTTCACTTCGAGAAGTAATTAAATTTCACGTGCACACACAATATATTGATGAGAAAATAAGGGTAGTATGTTACGAGGTTTTTTTAATCTTGTTCATATTATTTCTTTAGTCCATATCTTGTGTCTTGATTTGTGCCTTTGAATCATCACCTTTTCATCATTAGTATTCGAGCTATATTATTCATCTACTTCTTTCGTAACAACCATATGTATAAGATTGTCTTTTTCTATATTTGAGGGAAAATTTATCCCTTCTTTCAATAAACAATCTTTTACTTTTTCTATCATGTGTTTCTTAGACAACTTGCACTGGGGAAAACTTACTCCTTGTAGACACAAAATCATGCACTTTTGGTATTATTTAGTCTCAGTCTCATACTTCTATTCATATGGTTTGTGAGTGAATAAAGTACTAATTAACTCATGTACTTTGGCTATTTTACTTTTCTTGTTTTCATCACTTCTGACCTCTAGCATGTACTCACCTAGTCATTTTTATCATTTAGCATCATTTTATCTCTCGATCGGGCACCCAACCAAGTACTTGCACGCCTTAAGTGTCGTGGTCCCATTTGGGGCACCCAGAGCCTTTTATACATTCCCACCACTTTTTGGGAACTTTCTAGCAGTTTGACCTTTCTATATTTTTAGTGGTTGGCCTTTTCGGGGATAATTATGAAATTAGAATAAGAGAACCATATAAATATAAAGTTATGAGACCATAATGAGGAGAAAACAATAAGCACTTACTATCACACATCTAGGTTGCATCCATCAAAGCTACATTTTCATCCATCTAGCTCCATCACAAGGCACACAAGGCTAGTTCATTTGCATCACACTTCATAGAAGGGGACTATTATTTCAATGCACCAATTTACTACATTTTACATCTACTTATTACTCACTACTTTACAAAGTGTGATTGGCACAAGAGTAATAGAGGGCACAATCAACACACACACACATAGAACTACATCAAATTTGAGATGTACTCTAGCACTCAATTAGTAAGTTCACCATTGTGTCCACCGAGGATAGTCTCGACCCCTACATCGAGTCCGAGATGTAGTGTAGCTCTCATTTATTAAGTTCACCATTGTGTCCAAGATCACATCCCTCAAGTTTGAAATCCAATAGCTCAAGGATGCTTCTCAATCGCATGTTTTTATCCTTCTACATATCATTCTCATTCTATGTCTTCTACATGTGATCATGTCTCAACCTCAAATCTTACCGCTTCCTCTCAAGTTTGCAATAAATGATAAGTAATAAGATATTCTTCCGTAGCTCATCACTCATCAATTAATTAGATTTCCATCTACTCATTGTTTTCCTCATTATCAGATTGCTAAATATAAAGGTATTCCACATTGAAATTATCATCAAATCAAAGTGGACAATGAAAATGATTACTATGTTTACAATGAAGAATAAATAATCTTGAGAATCAAGGTTTCATCTCACTCACTGCAAAAATTATGTTACATGGTCCTCTCCACTTTTTACATCTCAATGGGTTCTTAAATATGATTTGTCTAATAAGGAAAGTCAAGATCTGCCTAAGAAACCACCTACAATATCACCAAGTCAACATAAACAACCTCCTTTAAAAATCAGTTCCACACCTCCTCCTACTAAGTCATCTACAATGGTACCTCATCAAACTAAGCAACCTCCTCTTAATGTTAGTCTAACTCCTCTTCCATCAAAGGTATCTGTGCCATTACACGGTCATGCTCAGCAACCACCTTCTAAAGTTAAACTTGTAATTCCATTATCTGCTATAGACCATACCTATGTCAATGACTAGGACCTAGATGAAGCTTACTATGATGATGAACCATTTGATGATCACACTCCTCTATCACTTCAGCATCCCATCACTTTTGTTAAGGAAACTACTCCTTACATTGATCCACTTAGTGTCTTTTGACTATAATTCCATCACTTACAAACTTGGGGCATAGAATTTACACATCCCCCACATATTATCATCAATGCACCTCTCATCTTTGCATTGTCATACATCAATATCCTCACATAGGAATACTCATCACATGTTTTAGTATCATCATTACCCAATGAAACACTCTTGTGCTTTGGTTCACACTTGACTATTGAGGGCATAATTCAGATGAACCCCACACACTTTGCACCATAGATACTACACATTATGACTCTTCATACATCTCGCGTCATATGTATCTCATATTACATCATATAGTCTACATTTACTCTACATCATTTTTATATTTGTGCATCTATACATCATACATAATATTATTCTTCATCATACATATGTCACACTCCTATCATCTATGAAAATTACATCCATTATTACTCATTCTACATAATACATAGTGTTATTACATACATCTTACAAATCACATGGTCGATATAATCATCATACATCCTACATCTTCTATGCGCTGCACTCACTACCCTATGATGTAATCTAGTTCCTCAATCCATACTCAACTACCGAGGGTTTACAAATCAAATTGAACTTATCATACACACATGCTTATCATTAAACCTTCTATCATGTGAAATTACGAGGTTAGTGACATATGATATAAGCTAAATTGTCACCTATTCCTTCATCTTGTAGTGGTACATGCTTTAGGCTACATCACCACTCTCTCTAATTGTCTCACCATCCTATAGTCTTTTGGCTACATCATCACACATTCATATCTAGGTCACATATCATCAACAAACATACACATTCATCATAATCACGTTACACACAACACACACCACCATTCCCGATGATGTACTCTCATTTTTGGTTCATTCTTGACTACTGAGGGGACATACTAAATGAACCTCATTACATAAAATTTCATTCACTCGGGGCATGGGGCTCATGTCATCCATCTTACATTACATTCCATCCACCCAAAACATGTTGTATATCTTGATTTCTTTTAATCTTGCTTACATTTTCTTGTTCATGTTTGCTTATTACACATGCTAGCTAGATCTCTTGTATGTCATTATATTTACCATACACACATGCACGTTCATGCCCTTTTCTAGTTATGATCATAGATACATGTCTCCTACATGCAACATGGATGCTCACCTCCTACCACACTCCTACAACAGTCGTTGGGGAATCCACATTCGCATCTTACAGTGCTATTATTTCATTTATACTTATCACTTTACATCACTTACTTATACACACTTTTGACATATGGGTTATATTTATAACATGATAATGAGTGCTTCATGTGCATAATTTATTTGCAAGATTATTTGCCTCCATGGATCTCTATTTTGTTTGTCTACTATTGTTTTTATCTTATTTTCTATTGTATGTAGGCCTCACCATTTTTTTTTGTGAACACTTGTTTAGTGTATGCAACCATTGTGACCTTGAGTATCTTGTGAAATCGTGAGTGATGTCCCATGTTTGCAACCTGCTTTGGTGGTCTATGGTTGTCTTCTTACATTTTTACTTTAATTTTATCTTATATATTGTTTGTGTAGCATACACTTGTATTTTACATGCATGCTTATTTTTACTAACACTTGTTTTCTAGCCAATTATTTTTGGGCACATTTTTTTCTGCCAAGCTCATTCCCTTCCCCATACAAAGTGAACATTTTATGTGGTTGGTCCTCTTTTGGGGCCATCCTCATATCTATGATATTGCATACACCCCCAAAGAGGGGGCATCATTTGGGGTTTTACACACTATTCAACACTTTCTACTACTATAGTTCGGTTCGGTTTGTTCTTGACATTGTGGGTTATACAACGAGTGGATTAAGACCAATCTACGAACCCCATACATAGTGGATTTTATAGGGTATATTTTCCTTAGCATTTTGGGGAGTAGTTATAGGTTGGAGGATACATCGGATTTCCTCCCTACACTACTTTGGCCAAAGAACGCGCCGATCACTCAAAAACTAAGTAGTATAGAGATCTATTCACACATCGTCAGGGAAGTAGTTACAGTTGGAGAATAATGTAGCTTCTCCCTACACTTCTTCATCCAGGGTGGCATGAGATTACCCAAAAAACTTGCAGTACATGATGTCCTCTCTATACCCTATTCTCTCATCACGGATCAGGTGCACATGTTCCTTTTACTTTATTTTATACTTCCATTTACATTCTTTTTTCTTACTATATACATGTGATTTTTACACACATATACATGGGTATTTGACTACTTGATCATCTTATCCTTTGCAGGTCCATCTGTATGAGAAGAAATTAATAAACAAGAACAAACAATTATAACAAAGGCGTCAACAAACAACAACAATAGTGCCATTTGGAAGTTTGTACCTCATATTGATATGTAAGTCATTACACACATCGAAAACTACACACATGTTTCTACCCTAGGTTCACTCTCATCACTTTTTTCTCCTTTACATATTTAGTTTCCATACTCCATATTTTTTTCATTCCACACTTTTTCTAGTCCTTTGACATACTTTCTACATCACTCTACATGGATATTAGGTAGACATCTCTATCTACTTTATGTTATCGAGTGTTCTTCTCAAAAACATAAAGTGGACAAAAATGCGAGACACAAAATCATGCACTTTGGGTATTAGTTAGTCCTGGTCTCATACTATTATTCATATGGTTTTTGAGTAAAGAAAGTACTAATTAACCCATTTCCTTTGGTCATTTGACTTTGCTTGATGTAGTCACTACTCGACCTCCCACATGTACTCACCCAGTCAGTTTTTCCATTTGGCATCATTTTATCTCTCGACTGGGAGCCCATATTAGTAATGGGGTTCCCAGTGCTTTAGTAACTTTTGGGGCACCTTGATCCTTTTTACACTTTTCCACCAATTTTTGGGCACTTTCCAGCCATTTGAGCTTTCTATATTTTTATTGGTTAGCCTTTTCAAGGTTAATTATGAAATTAGAACAAGAGAACCATATAAATATAAAGTTATGAGACCATAATGAGGGACCAAACACTAAGCACTTACTATCACACATCTAGGTTGCATCCATCAAAGCTACATTTGCATCTATCCAACTCCATCACAAGGCACACAAGGTCTGGTTCATCTACATCACACTTCATAGGAGGTGATTTTATTATTTCCATGTGCACATTTACTAGATTCTACATCTAGTTATTGCTTGCTACTTCACAAAGAACGACTAACACTTGAGTAACTTAGGACACAATTGGAACACACACATTGGGTCTAAAATGTAGTGCAACATTTATTTAGTAAGTCTACCATTGTGGCCACTAAGGACAGCTTCGACCCCTTCACATGTATATTTATTTTTAATGGTTTCATGTTTGTCTTAGGGTTTTACAGGGTCTCATATTCATTCCCGATTTACTAGTGACATACAATGCATTGTAACGAAACACACGTGATAAGAAGTGAAGACTTTGGATCATCTAGTAACCCTACGGGTTTGGTTTTTTGACCTCCTACAAATACCAGGTGCCCCATGCACCCTTATCCTTCCCAGTGTGCATGAGTATTCTCGCAGACCTCATATCTATCAATTTTTGAGCCCTTAGATGGTCGTTCTCCTACATTCTCGTTTATTAAGTCATCTCCGTGACACATTCCCGAACAACCATTGAATCATATAAGCTATTTCTAAACCTATTTTCTTGTTAGGGTTTTACATTTCTATTTACTTAGTTTCTTGGGTCACTTTAGTTTATTTTTCTAGTTGTTATTTACTTCTTTACATAGTATCTAAATTAAACTACTATAGGAAGTTATTTAATTCCATTTTAGCTATATCACTTATTATCTCTTCATTGGCTTGAATTAATCATCTTATTGAGCCTATCCTTCATGGCCTTGATCCAGTCTTATCCTATTCTATATATGTATGGTATTTTCCTTGTATATTCTCATCTCTTTCTAGGGGCATCTTTGCATCTTCATTATCTTGTGCATAGCTTCAAAAACTTTTAAAAAAACCTAAAAATTGTAATATCCTAGAAAATCCAAAAACATCGGTAACAAATTCAAAATCCCAAAGCATGGGTAAATACTTCAAACATCCAAAAACATTGGTCAAAACTTCAAAATCTAAAAACATTGGTAAAAACTTCAAAATTGAAAAAAACATTAGTAAAAATTAAAAATCCAAAAACATTGGTAAAACATCAAAAATCCTAAACATTCACAAAACAAAAATCCTATAAATTGAAAACTATACTACA
Source organism: Taxus wallichiana var. yunnanensis (assembly GCA_018340775.1). NCBI lineage: Eukaryota > Viridiplantae > Streptophyta > Pinopsida > Cupressales > Taxaceae > Taxus > Taxus wallichiana. The sequence continues at coordinate 136,001,947 of CM031239.1, read as the reverse complement.
AAACAACCTACTTCAGTGCTTTCTATTTCTTATGCATGATATGTATATCATACATTAATCATCCTTCATCAACAAAGCTATTTTTCTTATTATGTTTGTCTTCCCAACATATATCGTTGCTCGGGAAGTTTCATAGTGCATGTTTCTTTTCATGAAACTTTTTTGTCCTCCATCTATTCCCTTACATGTATCCTTTCTTGGGGCATAATTTTAACCCTTTTCATATAACTCAAACATTTGGGAACTGAAGTTGGATAAAAAAAACATTGATACAATTTTCTTGAATGATGTTTGTTTGTTTGCATTCTTAATTGTTTGATTTCTTGTAATACATTTATTTATGTATTCTGATTTGAGTTAGTCTTTTAGTAATGAAAAAAATAGTATAATAGATCTTCATTCCCTTTTATCCTTATGTTGTATGATTATATAAACTAAAAAGGTATTTCCAAACCAAGATGTTACATATACTATGCCATGATCTTCCATTTTATCATCTATCTTATCTTTCATTCTAACTGTTGAGCATGAGAAATGGTTAAGTATGAGCCACATACAAAGGTTTGGGGTTATGCGCAAGGCGCGAAGGTGCATGCGTAACAAGGTTGGAACAACACGCAAAGGTTCATACCTGAGAAGACAAAGTTTATAGAAAAACAGAGGAGTGGTGTCCAAACAAGACCTATATTTAGACAAAGTAAGGATGAATTGGGATGCAAAAAAATGAAATTAAAGTTGGAAAAAGTACATACGGAACTCAAGAATATCATGCACCATCCAAGCTATTAATAGTATTAAAACAAGTCTTATCTTTAGGATTAATCTATTATTAGTATAAGTTGTAAAAGCATGCAAGATTTATTACACATGGCTATTTTTGGAATTTAAAACATGTTATTTATTTTTTAGAGCATGAATTTTTTTAGGAGAGTGTATGGGTGGTGAAGGGAAAGTCCCCACCCATATAAATACTTGATGTATGTCTCTATTTTAGAGAAGTCATAATATAGGGATTAAGTTTTAGAGAGTGTAGACGAGGCATTTTACATGAGATCTTTCATACTATTGTAATGGATGATTATGTATTTAGATTCTATTATAAAATTAATTCTATTTAATGATGGATAATTATGGTTAGATAATGATTATTGACATATCTGAATATAGTGTTTTAAGGATTCAGTTGGTCTTGGTTATTGTTTAGATCGGTTATGTTTTTCTTATTATATGTGTTTCCAAGATGTTATGGTTATGATGTTTATCTATGCATGAGTGGTTTAATGATTAACTATATGATGAATGTGCATGCTAACTTCTTGTCAAGCATAAAAAGGAGGGATATGGTGGCTTTGAGTGCTTTGGGTGAGTTTTTAGATCTATTTGAATGAGGTTCCAATGCGTATACACTTTGTGTGTGTAAATAAAAGATGACTAGACTAAATAAATTTCTACCTATCATTTTCCAAATTTTCTACCTATTCCTCTAAGACACAGCTTATCACATTGACGCATTTCTTCCCTCCCCATCCTCTCTTCTTCTAATCAAGGAATGACCTCTAAATCTTTTTATCGATTCCAACAATGGCCAACCAAGCCAAGTTCTAATCCCTTCCCCTACTATGATTTTTTCTTCCATAGGATCTATTAAGAAAAACATCTCTTGTTAGCGCAATCATCTTTTCTTCGAGCATGATCATTCTTCTCTTCTTTCCAAGTGTTAATCAACATCTTCTATCACCCCATTATCACTCGAGGGGGTATTTTCCATCCTACTAATTTTTCTACTCTTTCAAAGTGTCTAAAATTGTCTACTATCTTTGAAATGGTGTCACTTGTATTACAATCGCATTAAAGAGGGGCATATATAGACACCTAAATCTGACTATTCAGTTTTAATACTAAAATTGCACAAATTATTCTCTTTCCCATAATTTCATTATAATTATTGATTTTCCGCTAGTTAAATAACATTCCCCTTTTTCTCAGCTAATTAACAACACTTCGTTAATGAACTAGGTTTATACTTCATCCCATATGTCAATTAACATCATTTTGTTAGTTATAATCCTATTTTAATTAATTAATTAACCATTATTAATTAATTAAGCCTTTCAATCTTGTATTTAACTAATAAACCTTCTTATTAGTTAATCCCCCTTTCAAACCCTTCAAATTATACTAATTTCCCTCTAAATCATCTCCAAATGGCTTTTATAAGCTAACTTCATCTATTAATTAATCCTAGTTGAATAATTAAATCACCCCAACTCTCATGAGTTTCTAATATTTTATTAATCTCTTCTAATCATACTTATCCCTTTCTAATTCTACTTTACCTTTATCCCACATTCACTAGGTTGCAAGTTTCTCATAAATTGGAAATATATATAAAAACCTAGTACACAATGTTTCAACTTACACTTGATACACTTGAGAAGATAATTTCATATTGGAAATATTATAAAATTCAATTAAATCTCCCCTTTATACTTGGAAAAGAGTATTAAGAGAAGAACTAAAATTACAATCAAGCCATATTAGTGAGATCTCTTCCGCTTCCTTGGATAATTCCTTGATCATGCATGGTTGCGTTTGGTTTTAAAAGGAAGTATCTACAATCTAGAAGAAAATCTAGAAATCAAAGGAGGTTTACATTTGATGTTTGATTTAATGTTTTATGTATAGTTAATTATGCTTTCCTTTATGCTTTATCATGATGTTTTTTTTTGATTAAACTAAGTTATGGATCTACTTGGTGTTAGGTTCATTTCATTAACTTATATTATTTTCACATGCATACATGTTACAATATAATCATGGGAATATCCAGTAGACTTTATGATCTTGCAACCCAAAAATTAGAAAATTGGCTATCTAATTATTTGAGGATGACCTTGGCTTACTACTATTGCTACATATATTAATTATCGATGTGGAAATATGACTATTTCAAATAGAAAAAAAGTAAAGAAAATTTCTCTTTATCCTCATACTAAACTATGTTTAGGAACTTGTGAACATATGTGGATTGATGGAATAGATTGGAATTATATGAACCCTTCTTATTTAGTCATGATTATCAAGTATTGCAAAATCGCAGCACCCTCCTAATGGCTTAATGTGAACATGAAGTTCAGTGTGATTAGGTAATATGGGATCACCTCTTAAGCTATGGGACTTGGGCTCGAGGTTAACCTCTGGAGAAGGATGACTTCCTCTTCCTAAACTAAGAGTTGTACTACTCCTAGTGTAATAAAATGGTTATTTAGACCTATACTAACATTTTCATGGGATTTAGGGAAAGATATTTGCAAGAAATGAAACTATACTAGGGATGGTGATGCACCAAATAAAGGGTTTTGCTAGACTCAGGAAGGGTTAATTTGAAGAGGGTGTTTTGCACCACAAGAAAAATTCACCTACTACAACTTAGAAAGGGTAAACATAATACCACAAACTAAAGAGAATGTGTTCCCTTTGTTAAAACTCAATTAGACAAACAATATATCCGTCTTCCAGTGAAGAAGCATGAAATTAAGAAGGATGAATAAACACCAAAAATCAACTACATGCAGAGCTCCACCACTTGATTAGCATAGAACTCTAAGAACCCGTACAATAGAAACGTTAACTTGCACAAAAGTACCTGCAAGAATGAGAAAGACACAAAGAATTATATAGGATGATGAAAGGACTAATAGTAGTCACAAAACACACACTTTTATTACCTCAACATTGTGCACAATGCATCATTACATTCAGGAGAGGCAATGGTTTCCATCATAGTCTTGGAGAAGAGGCTTGAAATTTGCCCAATCCACAAAGCTAACTTGCAGAAGAGAGAGAATTCTTGAAAAATATGCACTTTTCTAAGATGTCTAACTTTGTTCGACTTGTGTCACATGTCTAAGTTCTCAGTAACCAATATGTAACCCCTAGGAATGAGCTTCTCCTTTACATTTATAGAAAATACATGTGAGAGAAGAGAGGAGAAATCATAAATTCTTGGCCATCCATAAAGGCATATGATGGCTTCACACTTAATCACATCATTAATTGAACCTCAGGAACATTCCACCATCACTTTATAAATTCAAAAATTGAATTTAATTTTCCATTAAATTAAAATAATATTTTTAATAATAAAAATATTATTTATTAAAATATTTTAATAAAAATAATATTTTTAAATTTTCATTACCTTGTATGAGGGTTTTATTTTGCAAAAGGGACCAACTTAGTGGTTAGCTAGCCTGCCAACTCACCGAGTTGGTCATCAAGATTTTATTTGGCCACTTAAGCATTTGACATGATGGGCTCTTAGGAATAATGCATCGATCTCCTTAAAGTCTCCTCGTAGATAATCCATATTGATCGGAATTTTATTTATCACCACATTGACCTGGTCTTACTATATTCCCCATGCAACCATTTTGAACTTAATGAGTTTTTTTAGTCACTTCTGGTCCAATTGACACATGACATTACATCATTTATTAAGCTCCATGTTTTCTTTCCATACATGATAGAATACTTGGTCAAATTCCCTTGCTACCTAGTCAACGAGTTGATCGAATTCCACACATCCATGATATAGTTCCGAAATATTTTTGAGGAATTTTACCATGGGACACATGTCCTCCAACTCCCATGTTGAATTCTTTTCAAAGAAAGTTTAGTCAAATCTCCCACTTCTCTCTATATTCCCACGCTTGACCCGATGAGCCACGTAACCTAATGTATGGTTTTCCAAACATCAATGTTTTCGTTGGGTCCTAACCTCCTTGATTTACCCCTACTTTATGGTGGGTTAAAAAATTCTTTGTGCTGGTGTCTGAAGCATGGGATTTAGATGCCATACTACCCACTCAACCAGGAAATGAGTCAAAACAATTCATGAAGCCCGTTCTTTCCGACTTGGCTTTATTTGACTATGTTTTACCAATATTGACATGGCATTCACCTTATACAAGTCTACAATGGGGATACAGATTTGTGAGGCCACTTTTTTTCACTTTCCAACCTTACTATGACATGAAATCAACACTCCTTAGTAAATAATTTCACCATGTAATAAGTATCAGAGTCAATCCAAACTTGGAACTCCCTGACTCGACATCATTTCATTCATGTACGAGCCACTATGTATTTCATTATTGATACAAGCTATGTCCTAATTCAACTTGATGTTTATGTAAATAATTCACCAAGGAATCATGGCTTATGAGATTCTTTTATATGTTTGGAGACCCATCCTATAATTGCATTATATCGGGTGATCCTACGAGCTCACCAACACTTGACACTCCACTATATTACATTCTACTTGGCTCTTTCACATCAAATCCATCATTGGAAGCTCCTGAACTCCAATATGTCTTTCTCCGTAGAAATGAGACTTGTCATCCTTAGAAATGAATGAATGAGATACTCCTATTACTCCACCACTATAGCTTAACCGAGTACCCCATGCTAAATAAACTCGATCTACATTGTCTAGCTCATGATTCCACACCTACAAACCGTTCTTCTCCAAACTCCAAGTTATTACTTTATGTTATGAGCTGTTTATATTTAATGTGAGCCTTAACTAGATGAGTTTACTCTTGGATCCATTTGCTGCGTAGAATTCTCCCATGACCGAGTGGATAAGCTCTCTCATCACTACCTTATGTGAACTAGCTCACTTTTCATTAGATTTCGTTATTGTGAATTTGACTCCACCCTTTGGCCATTTGAGCTTCAAACTAAGTATTCCCAACTAGAATACATTTAAAACTATCTTTCCCGGCATATTTTCATCCTTTCTCATAAAATACCCATCCTCTCTATGACTCGTCCTTAGAAAATAATGTGTTTCTCCAGGAATTTTGATCAACCATGATATCAAGTTCATTTGCACAAGCTTTCTTTACCTAACCTAATCGATGATTTCACCCTTTCAATCCTTATGACTCAAGCCAATCTTTCTTGGAGAATATAGAATCCTCCCTAATCATTGATCATGTAATATTCTTATTTCCACGTCATATGAGCTTGCATGCCTCCTCGACCTTCTTGATCCTAACCAAAAATGCTTGCATTTATCGATGAATAGGTCTTATGCCTATGTTTACGCAGAGATTTAAGGTCTCTACCAATCTCCCACTAATCGAGCCACTTTGGGAATCATAGATTTTAGCAATCCTGTAATATAAAATGGTTCCACATATTCAAGGATTATGCTGAATGACTAGGATTTTAATGTCATCAACAAACTCCTCGTTTTCCTACCGACGTATAATTTTGACTCTGATTTCTTGCACAAACAACATCCCCACCTGGAAATGCTTCCTATGATCCCTACCTAGTGGAAATGTTGAGTCTCGTAACTTGAGGATCATGTCACCATCATGGTATGGCTTATTCATCATAAAAGTCCATATTCCTGGAAATTCAACCCTCATTACCTACAGTCCTTGAAATCACTTTTAGCTCATGACTCAACAACGAGGTCCATACCAAGATATGTCTCAACTCTAAGATTCATCAATCTCCCTAACTCAAATTCATTCTCATAAGCTCCCAATATTTGCACCGACATTCAAACTCCATTAAGCTCTATCTTATGGGCTTGTTGAGCCATCTCGTGTACTTGCCTTAGCTCAACTCCCCGAGATAATATCTTACTTAGGTTCTTCGTTCAAATTTTTGGCTTCAAAACTATGAGATTAACACGTTCCTTTCCTTTAATGCATGCCTCAAATGACATGTCAATCAATGAGCCTAAGATGAGCTCCAATTGTAATTGGACATTGATCAACTCGGCCACAAACTTGGGATCAACCCACTTCACCACTAACTCACCAACTCTTCCAATAATCACCGAGCTCCCTCTTGAATGACTCGAGTGATCCGTAATAATTTTTCTTCATAGAGCCCATATATAACTCATAAATCGAGTCCTCAAGATACTCTAAGCTTGTTCAATCCATCTCCCACAACTTTTTACATTAGGGTGAGCTTTATGTTTTGCTACGTGAAGACTGGAGATCTCCTCGGGCCATTTCTACCTTTGCAAACACTTTGGTCTTACATACCAAGTCATGTAGTCCATTGAGCCATCAATGATTTCACCCGAGCTAACACTTGCCAAGTCCTTCAATTCGTTTGTAACACTTAAACCTTAGCATAGCCCAAGATCTTACATTTTCTTGACGAGATCCTTTCATGTATATTCCATTTAGCTCGACCAAGCTATTTCATGCATTACGAGCTCACCGAGTTGGCTCAATGAGCAACTCGGTGAGTTGTTTCATAGCTTAATGCCACTCGATCCACTTAAAACTAATATTTCCCTGATTTAGATTATTTGGGCTTACTCTTGAACCAGAGGGTCATGGGAACATAGTAAAACCCTGGAATTGATCGAGTCCGATTCAATCACCCAAAGAGAAAATAAAGGAATTTTTCAGTCCCAAGGCCCAATAGGTCCTCATTGTCTAATTTTGCAAAGTGTGCAAAATTGGATAACATTTTTGGTAACCTCTCGAGGATGATTGTCTCTAAGCATTTTTCAGATCCTTAATTCATCCATTAGGAATGGAGTCAATATTGGAATCCTGAAAGTGATTTAATCTTCTAAGATACATCCTAAAGTCTCCTTAGGTTTTACTGATCTTGATCTTTGAGGTAATGCTAAGAAGGAAAAGTACTGAATCTGAGAAATTTTTGACACTTACAGAGCACTGTGAAATTTTAATGAAGTATTTTAAGGAATTAGAAATCCTGAAAAATATCTTGAAATCTTGAACCATATTTTACTTTAAAACCTTCCAATGATGCCACAATGTGTAGAACAACACAAAACACAACAAGAAGGAAAATAAAACAAACAAAAACACATGATAATGTGCGAAAGCACTTGGAGGAAATCACCTAACTAAACTATACAAGGGAGAAAGATCTAAAAAATATTTGAGATGTATCCTATTCACATGAATGGGTAGTTATTCTCCATTGATCCTAGATAGATGAAATGAATTATCCTCTTTGCAAATCGTGATGATGTATGACCCACTCCAGAGAGTGTCAAACATATCCTATCTACCCGGTTTGGCTCTATCTTCATCCCATTTGAGAAATAAATCTCCCTCTTGAAAATTCCTTCCGGACACCTTGTCAAAAGATTTGTTAACTTGAGCCTCGATGTTGCTCCAAAGTCTTCATGTCCTTGTTTCATACTTTCTCCAACTCTATGAGTTAAGAAAACCTGACTATCAGAGGATCATTCTCCATAACCTTAAGTTGATGAGATAACTCCAAAGAAGGTAACTCCAAGGAGAGCCACATTTTTGCTTCTCTTCCATATATAAGCATGAAAGGAGAATTTTTGATGGCCCTTTTAGGTGTGATCCAATCTGCCCATAAATTAGTTTTAAGTTGTGTGTGCCAAGTCCTCCTGTTAGTCTCCATTGTGCATTTGATAATCCTTGTGAGATTTTTGTTGCTAGACTCAGCCAATCCATTTCCTTACTGGATAGTAATTGGATGAAGTCTTGAGGTAGACCCCATTCTTAACAGCCCATTCACTCAACTTTAGACCAAGAAAATCCATTGCATTTTCTAAAATAATTGTAAATGGAACACCAAACCTTGTCATTATACCTTCTAAGAAATCAAGAACTACGCTTTCTCATTGCTCTCCTTCAATGCTACTACTTTTTCCATCGAGTAAAATAGTCCATTACAAGTAAGGACCCATTTATGTCCATTATTGGATGGAGGATTAATCATTCTAATGAAATCCAATCCCCATTGAACAAAGGGTTAATCTACTTGAATTGGATGTAGTGGAAGTTCCTCCAACTTCTTCTTCTGGTAAAAGGGCACATTCCTTGCACTTCCTTACCCAAAGATGGGCATCTTTGAATAAATCTAGCTAATAGTAACTCAATTGCATGATATTGATGGTATTTACTCATACACAATAATTTCCTCCAGATAGGCCATTGTGAAACTCTTCTAGTATCTTACTTACCTATTTTGGTCCCATTCATAGAAGGAGAACACCTCTCAAATCCCATCGAAAGAGAACTTATATACCAAATATATGGACTAGATCAAGACGTAAGATTTGTCTTTGATTTTTATCCATGTTCACAGGATATACTCCTAAGAAAAGGAAACTCTTCATTTTGGATAACCAATCAACCTAATCATCACCTTCATCAGTGTTTAGGAGTATCACATCCTCATCACCTTTTGATTCCATGTCTACAATAAGTTGTTGACACAAACCTTTACCTCTAAAAAGTTTGGTAACTTTGATATGTATGTCATACTCCATCACCTTCATGATCCATCCAACATGATTTTCATTAATCTCTTTGTTCAAAAAAATGTTCTTGACACTTAGATGAGACAACATCAGATGAATTTTATTTTTGGACAACATGTGCTTGAATTTTTCAAATCTTGAATAACCGCAAAGAATTATTTTTCAACAAATGAATATTTGAGCTCATAGTCTTTGAAGGATTGATTGGGAAATTAATTGGTTGTTCCATCAAATCATCATTTTTATGGGTGAGTATACCTCAAATGCTCTCTTGACCTACAAATGCATAAATAATAAAATCTCTATCAAACTCCGGGGTTCACTAGCATGGAAGCTTGAGAAATGGTTGTTTTGGCTTCAAAGATATCCCTTTCTTAATTTTTCCATGAGAATCGTATATTATTCTTTAACATGAATGTTAGTGGTTTATCCAATGCTTCTAATTAACAGGGATGAATCTCTACACGAAGTTTATGGTTCCCAAAAACTATGGAGACCCTTCTTGTGACTTGGGAGAAATAAAGACAAATTCATGAATGGATATTGGTCGATCGATAAAAAGTCCTTCCAAAACACCATGCCCCAACAAATTTCCTTCGTGCACTACAAAAATACATTTCTTATGGTTAAATGAAACTCCAAACTCTTTACATCTTCAAAAAACCTTCCATAGATGTGTGATGTGGTCTTATGCATGCTTAGAGTATACAATTATATGATCAAGGTAAACCAAGATGATATCATTGATTATTCCTTTAAATTCCATGTCCATGGCTCTTTTGAAAGTAGCCCCAACATTAGATAATCTGATAACATTTTTTTGTAAGCATACATGCCCCACTTAGTAGTGAAAGCTATTTTGAATTGATCATATTCTTGGACTAGAATTTTATTGTAACCTAAATATCCATCGAGAAAAGAAAATCTTTGAGATCTTGTCACCATTTGAAGGATTTAATCCATTGATAGAAGAGGATAATGATCTTTCAACGAGGCATGGTTCAAATCCTTGAAATCCATGCATAGCCAAATTTCTCCATTCTTCTTCCTTATAGGGACTAGATTGGCTACCCAAGAGGAATGCTTGATAGGAAAAATTATATAGGCCTCGATGAGTTTGGTTAGCTCCTTTCTCATTAGTGGCTCAATTTTGGGATTAATTGGCCTCTGTTTTTGATGAACTAGTTTGGAATTAGGATCCAATTCAATGGTATGTTGTGCTAGACCTGGATCAAAACCATGTAGGTCTTTGTAGCTCCACACAAAAATGTCATGATACTCTTGAAATTTTTGATGAAAGCTTCTTTTTCTTCGGAGTGCATACTTTTCCGATCTTCAAAAAACTTTTCATTTGCTACCTCAACTTCCTCAAAATCTTCTTCTTTGACCACCATGTTAGAGCTTTATCTTTTGGCTTGATCGTATGAATTGAAGATGGATTCTAGAGTAACTAATCCTTTGGTAGCTTGTTGCTTTTCAATTGTATGATTTGATCACCATATGCTTCTTGTAACTTTTCTTGACCTTTTGTAGCAAACTTTGCCTCCTCTTGTAGAAATAGAACAATTTGTTTGTCACTATCAAACACTTGCCAACTACTCACATTACTAGGACTATATGTCAAACCACCATTTTGACATATTTCTACCCTTCTTTCATGATATCAACAGGTATGTTGTATTGTGAGCCAATAGTAGCAATCCTATCAACATATTGATTTTGATTTCTAGGAATCGCATGGATCCCAAAAGCTTCAAATATTCAATCAAATCCCAAACTCGGTTCTTGTATGATCTTAAAAGATCATTTTTGGATGCACTATGTGTTGTCACTTGATGAACAACTAAATCATTGTCTCCAAAAACAATCAGGCTTTTATTCCCTTATTTTGAGCTAGTTGAATTCCTTGCACAAGGGCCTCATATTTAGCAACATTGTTAGTGTAACTGAATTACAACCAAAAATATGAGAAGTACTTATCTCCTTCTAGATAAATTAGCATGACACTAGCACTAGATCCATTCTTACTCCTCGAGCCATCGAAGAACAATTGCCATAGTCCTTCAGAATTGCTTTTGGTGTTTTGACAAGTTGTGGTATGATCGTACCTTCTTCGTGAATGCAGTATGTACCCAATCCCATATCTTCCAAAAGTAACAAAACAAATTCTTCCTCTGCCAACACATCAACGTAGGGATCATACTAATGATCTCCACACACTTAATCTAGTATAGTATTAGGGACTTATTCCATAAGAGTGGTTGGTTCATGATCAACATCTTCTTCTTCTGGATCATTGATGGTATAATTCCCATTTATAAAACTAGCAATGTAGGGTTCTACATGGTTATGGAAGATTAGTTCTACCCTTATAGTCACTTTAGTTCCGTATCGAGTCCTAAGGATCATATGTGACCAATCAGTTGATAGGTAACCACCCATCTTGGTAGTGAAATCTCATGATAGGCAAATGGTGAAGAGAGGAGGAAGATCGATGACCGATATGTCTTATGTGAACGAAAAAACTGGGACATGCATGGATAGTAAGATGGAGTCCTTTGATGACTCCGATGGTCTGAATTGTTGTACCATCTAACTGAAAAACTCCTCTAGAGACTAGTGTATATTATATTCCTAACACGTCTATAATTTTCTTGGGCATAACTGAGCTACTGGTACCAGAATTGATCATGCAATTATGTACCAAATGATCACCAATGATCAGGGAAATATATGAATGGTGGTGGTTTGTTTTCCTTAGGAATAATTTTCCTTCCGATTGACAAAAACTCATAGTAGTTGTTATTCCATGACCCGATGATCCATCGGTTATACAAAAATTGCTCGAGCCTCTCGCAACAAGTTTCTTTGAGAAGGAATTGAGAGTGCGTCCCACATAGTAACACTCAAGTTGGTCTTCTTCATTTTGTCTACAATACTAAGGGAATTTCTCCTACTTTTCTAACATTTCTTTTGGCATTAGAATCCTCTTTTGGAAAGTTCTTATTGGGTACCGTGATGCCTAAAGAACCTTCTTTCCTTGCAACTTGGCTAGCATGTGTTTCTGGTGGTTTCTTTCCCACATCTTTATCAACCATCACTTGTGGCTAAGGTTATGAAGTGGATGCTTGATCAGATTTGGAAGGTTGAGATTCCATTGCTCTCTTTTTGAATGAGTTTTTTCCACCACTGATGAGGAATCTGTATTCAACCCACAAAAATTTTTCTTGCCAATTTAGCAAAGTGGTTTCTTCAGTGCTTGTGGTTGATATGTTATTTCATGCGTAGATGAATTTTCTATTGATCTGGAGGGGAAGATATGATTTGAACCATAAGGGCCTAGCTAAGAACTCCATTGGGGAACATATTTTTGATTGTGGTGTTGAGAAAAAGGATAACACCATTCGTAGTCTTGAACTAGATTATTCTAGACATGTACAAGGGCTCTAGAAGAGCTAGCAGCAAGAGGATTCCTAAAGTTTATAGGCCTTAAATTCACAGCTTGACCTGTAGTTTGATTTTGAGGCTAATTGTTCCCTTGAAAAGGAGGATGATTAGCTTGATACTACTGATTTTGTGGCTGGTATGGATGATTGGATTGATTTTTTTACCTCTTGAGTGCAACGAGCTCATTCCCAAAATTTTATAGCAATGACTTGAATTCAAATAGATCATTTGAAGGGGAAAGGGTAGATCGAATCTTTTGCTCGAGGTATTGGAATAGGAGAAATGGTAGATTGATTATTTGTAAGATCTCAAGACAATGGAATTGGTGTCATGGGAGCTATTTTTCCAAGGAATTCTTCACTCTTATGGAAAATTCGTAGGCATTAGGTATTGTAGTCCCTCCCATGGACTAGATCATGAAATCTACATCATTGTTCAAGGCTCAAAAATAGTACAAGAATGTATTATTTGGAGAAGGATTTATGAGTATTGGAATCCTATTCCAAGTCCTTTGGAATCGGAAGTTGAAATCACTCATGTATTCTTGGGGAGCTCTCTTTATGGTAGTGAGTTGTTCTAAGAGTGACAGGTGATTAATATTGTATTCAAATTGTTTACGAAAATTTTATCCTAACTTATCCCAAGTGGTTATAATACTAGCACTTAACCCTTGAAACCATTGAATTGATTTTCCCTTGAAATAAGTAGCAAGAAGTCTAACCACAACATTTTCCTCCATGATATTATGTACTACTAAAATTCTGCCATTAAGAATATGTTCCACTAGAGTAACGTGAGTTTCCCCTGTGTAGAAGGGTAAACTTTTGAGTGTCACAACAGGTATAGGGTCACATTGTGCCAACAGAAGAGGACTTCTTGCATTGAAAGGGGGAAAAAAATTGTTCCTCGCCATAACAACAAGAGGTCTATTATTGTTGGGTGGAGGAAACCTTCCATAAGGAGGATTTTGACTTACCCCTGGTGAGGTGATACTGCAATGGGTGATGTTAAGATGCCTCTTCTCCTTATCCTTAAAGGAGACAAGGATTGTTCAATATGTTGATAATTTCCTCACTTTGAAAAATCTCTTGTCTGAATTCTTCACATAAGTTAACACAGTGATATTTTAAATCCAGAGATATAGAGTCATCAAGTACTTTTATTTGTGTAAGTGATAATATAAGTACCAACTCTTGGTCCCACCGGTGTACTAAAAACTATTATCAACCAAGTCACCGCACCCTATGAATGGCCAAAATGTGAATACGATGTTCAATGTGATTGGGTAACATGGGATCACCTCTTAAGCTATGGGACTTGGGCTCGAGGTGAACCTCCAGAGAAGGTCAACTTCCTCTTCCTAAACTAAGTGTTGTACTACTCCTAGTGTAATAAAATGGTTATTTAGACCTATACTAACATTTTCATGGGATTTAGGGAAAGAGATTTGCAAGAAATGAAACTATACTAGGGATGGTGATGCACCAAATAAAGGGTGTTGCTAGAATCGGGAAGGGTTAATTTTGAAGAGGGTGTTATGCACCACAAGACAACTTCACCTACTATAACTTGGAAAGGGTAAACATAATACCACAAACTAAAGAGATGTGTTCTCTTTGTTAAACTCAATTAG